>CM032179.1:13781112-13846041 GCA_018908115.1 Anopheles rivulorum
GGCGGCTCCGGACGGTTCCGGACGGCTCCGGACGGCTCCGACGGCTCCAGGCGGAATCGTGGTTTTGACTTAGCCGGAATCGGAGCCGGAGTCAAAATGCTCGGAAGCGGTTCCGAGCCGTGGGTGCGATTCCGAGAACCCATCACTAGTGTGTAGCACGTTACGGATCAGTGCGCTGCTGGCGGCAAACTTAAAATTTGTTTAAAAAAATCCTGCCAAAATAAAGAAGAAAAAAGATAAACTTTTAAAACGAACGTTACGCTTGAAAGGACGCGAGTCAAATCTTTACGAAAGTTCTTAGTGCATTTCTATGCAGCGAATTTTTTAATCATTACACTAATGCAAACTTTATCCTTTACTCGGTCGGTCGCAATCCGTTTCCAGGGTGTCACCGTTGCAAGCTGATTTATGCACACCTTGCAGTTGTCTTCCTTCGTGCGAAAGTGAATTGGGCACGGAATGCAAAGCTTGCCAGAAAGTTTGCAACAAGACCGCGGAATAATAATCCATGCTGAAAGGAGGTAACATAAAGCTTTGTGTTTTTACTGTGACAATGGAATGCTTTCCGGATCTATTTTCCTATGTGCGTTAGGATATCATGTGGGCTGCGACATCAGTCCAAATGATATTAGAAGTCCAAATGATCTAATTAAAAATAGTTACAAAGCTAAAGTAATAGATCAAGTCAAGTAAACTTGAAACAAATCAAGTCAAGTAAACTTGAAACAGACTAGAACTCAGTGTATGTGATGAAAAGAAAACGATTAATAGTCGGTAACCATTCTTAATACTGAGTGAATAGTAATCGTATACCTCTAAGACAAATCTCATTAAAACTGTGGTTGATATTCTGTGATTGATGTTAAATTGCACTCGAATGGAATTGCAACTAAACCAATATTTCACAAGCTCCCCAAAAGTCAACCGGCCTGTTCCGTAAAGCATCGACCTTTAATTAGCACGCCGGCAGCTACTGTTATCATTACCGCCCACGCCAAACTGTATGGGTTCTGAATTATTCACGATTTTTCTCACCTAAATAGTGCACTTCGGGCCAAACCGTCAACGCCGCCGTGAGTACGGATGGAAAATTATATGTTAATGTGGAATGTGGTGGCATTGAATAATTAATTAATCGTTAATTTAGTACACACTTTCGAATGACTGCCACCGACGCTGCTTGTAGGCAGTGCACCTCATTGCCGCGTAGCGTTGAAATTAAATTTGTGGTTTACGTTTCAAATCGCTACGCAGTTCGGGCAAATTTCAATATCCCGCTCGGTGAAATGCAGATATTTGATGATTCTTTACTGCTGGCTAGCAGTGTGTGGCTATGTGTTTTAACGAGTTATATCATCGGTAATAGATGCTATTACCTGTTCTGGGATTTGTTGCTAATGTGTTGCGAGCTACAAATTAGATTGAATTGCGCAACAATAACCATTTAATTCAAATTTATTAGAAACATAATGAACCCATAAAATTGTGAAAAACAAACAATTAATAATATCGAATGTATTACTTATGTGATTTTGTAATTTATTCTCTAACAGCTGTTAATAATTAACAAACAGTAATTTTATAGATAAAAAGTTAGTCAACATTTACAATAAAACAATACATTTTATCTGTCGAAAAGAAAGAAAAACATTGATTTTCCAAAACTAAAAATTTAGTTGTTTTGAAAATATATTGTTCTTTGTTTCTTATCCTTTAAAAGCTAATATAATATAAATGTTTTTTTTTTTCCAAAATCTTAACTTCTAAGTTCATTGTTATTAGTTCTGATGATTATTTAAATAATCTCTTCCCATAACTATTACGATTTAAAACCAATTGCATTAATCGTTTCTTGTGCAAAATTTTAGTAAAAAGAGAATTTTTCATGCTAATGAATTATTTATTTAAAAATTATACAAATGCGATTTTCATGTTTCACCCTGATCTGTGTGTTATCTGCAGTTTGTAATGCGTTTTTTATAAAGCAATGATGTCTACTCTTTATGTATTTAGTTATCTTGGTTAGTTATCTTGGTTAGGTTATTACTCTTTACATAAACTCAACTTGGTTAATTTAAACTTACTTACTCTACTTTCTACTTTCTCTTTCTACCCGTCATCTCATACCGGCAAATATTCCAAAATAACAACATTTAATCCCTAATCAGGTATTGTTGTGTGCACACAATATCTTTGTATCAATTTGCTTCATTACATCTTACACAACTTTCGTAACAGTGTAATTATCAAGGCGAGCAACACATTGTTGACTTTGCAACGTTCTAAGCGGTGGCGAAAAACAAGCCATTCCCTGTACTTTCTTAGCAGTTAGCTACTTGGTCGGGTGTACTTGTTTGCGTTAAATTAACCATCTCTGTAGGTACGGGGAAAACTTCCCTGCGCCACAACACACTGTAAACCAGCGACAAGGAGTATTTGTTCGTTGGAATCGTTGGCGTTGAAACATGCCAATGTGAAGCGAATACTTTGTGCGTGTATTTCGTGCACAGTTTTCAAGTGACTGTCCCATTTTGCTTGGATAACTTCTGTTAGTGGTAGGGACAGAGTGTGAAATTTCGTTAAAAAGTCCGGCAGCAAACTTCCGATTAATGTCCCATCGTTATTGCACAGGCAAAGGAATTAATGTTCCTTTACCGGATTGAGCTTAAATTAATGCCAAATTAGTTCGAAGCTTTTCGTCCCACAAAACCAACAACTAACAGAAACCCCGTTTCATTCCAGCAACCAAATTATGCGTCAAGGTATGGGTTGCGTTGTGTTTAGTGAAAAATTAGGATCACATAGGCCTGGTATCTGTCCGCACGTACGTATCCTTTTGCCGAGTCGGGCCATTGTTGCCGTCTTCGAACCGCAAACCAGATTAATGACTGTTGGAGTTCACCGTAAAAGGCATCTGCGGTTGGAGGTTAGCCTTGTTCGGCTGGCCGTTTGACCCGGGGTTTGACTATCTTCCATGGGTTTTGTTGATGGGTTGGAGAAATTTGCTACAACACTCGGACACACAAGTTGGACACTCTGGACACTCCCGAAAAGCTCGTTTGCTGAAAGTTTAGGTGGTTCTATTGTTTTACATTTTATTTCAGTTCTATTTTAATTATTTCCTCCCATAGCTGGGGAACTGATGTACTGCAAGCGAAACTTGTGGGGTTCTGCCCTTGGTAACAAAAAAAAAAAAGAATCATTCCATTACGTTCATTTTTAGTGCAAAACTTTCTCTATGTTAATAATATAACCGCCGACCTTGCCAACTGTTACTCGTGTCCTCGTGTAGAAAAAAACACGGTCAGCCGGGCCCGATAGCAGTCGAGAATCTGGTCAGCTTAGGCACGCATCAGCGATGTCTCGTTTCGACTCTTGACAAAATTGAAACTCGACGCCTGTTTAGCCGGAGCTTGATGGCTCGGTTCGTGATACAAATGGAACCGAAGGAATGGACCGTCGTTTTTAAGCGCTGTTTCGTAAAGTTGCGCACCATTAAATAATAATTTTATTGCAATGAATGGACTACAAATTGTATCGGTGTACCAGCGCAACTTTCGGTCGGAAAGTGTGTGGCCAGCCAGCCAGTGTCACCATGTGAAGAAATGATGTTCACCGGGGTCGAAATGAACAAAGTTTTTCATAACCAACATGTTTCCGAGGCGCTTTGAAATGGTTCTGTGCTGAATGGAAAAAAAAGATAAATACTCTTAGTGTAGTTTGGTGTGCAATTGGTTGGAATGGGAATGTTGAAATTATGATTATAATCACTACAAAACTGTATTCCTTTCGGTGAATAATAATGGCCAAAGTTAAGGGAAAGCCAATTATTGAATTGTCATAACACACAGGGTAAAGACACCAATCCTATTCAATGGTCAGAAGATTGAAGGTAAATGGTAATTTTCCAACCAAAAAACCAACAGAGAATGGTACCTAAGCTTATTATTTAGAAAAAGACTTGATCTTGTCCTAGAAGAACTTTACATAAAGTAGAAAAATGAGTTAAAAATGATTTTTGTATGTAAAGCTCAATTACACTCTGAGTCAGTCTTGGTGTATATCATTCTCAGCCGACTGCTGTCTATAATATGAATTATTCACTTACTTATATGGCACTTCGCGGTCTTGGAATACTATGCGAGTCCTCTTAAAAGTTCACGTCCGGTCGCCTTCTTCAACTATTCCATTACACCGGCCTTTCTAACGGACGAATCAATACCCATACCCCATCTTAGTTTGAGCATTTTCTGGCCACCAGAATCATGGTACTTAACTTAATGTTTAGACATATAAGAGACTCAATCAAGTCCCGATTTCAATACAGTATCAGTAATTTATTCGGTCATAAAATATTGACTGTACAATTTGATTGGCTACAACTACGACATTACGAATTCGTAACTCGTAGAACTCATCATGCATAAAACGTCCAACATGTAAAACATAGAAAAATTGCAAGCCAATGGTGTCTATGTCATCAGTATAGGTACGATCTGGATTTCCTTATAGTAGATAGTCTTAGAGATTAGCATCTTCAAATTCTTTACATTAAGGTAAAGGTTGAATTAATCTTACTAACATTGCGGTTCTCCATAATAATGACTTCTTCATTGTAGCCACATTGGGACTAAAGTTTCTCTCTTTGCAAAAGCCGTTGTATACAATGAACAAAGTCCATGTCTCAGAGGCGAATGAATGCACCGGAAGTATAAAGATATTAGATAGGCCGATGTTGAAAAAGTTTTTATGTTTCCAATTGAATGACAGGGTAGATCATCTGACTAGCGAGGATTCTCTCTGTCTCATTCTCTTCTTGACGTGCTCAGGGTTGAGAGCGTCGTGCCGACATGGCCAGGTCACCAATTCGTTTCCAGGAAAATCGATCCATGGATCCAGTCCTCCATTCCCGACTCCATCCGATCTCCAACAGGTTAGACTCCACCTGATTCAGTCAACAAACTCGCTGTGCTCCTCTACGTCTCGTGCCGAACGGATCGCTGACGAGCACCTTCTTGGTCCGGCATCCTCATCACGTGCCCCATTCATCGAATCCTTCCGACATTGATAACCGTCTGGATACCGCCAAACAGCTCAGCTAGCTTGTGGTTCATTCTCCTTCTCCAAACGCCCTGCTCACATACACCGCCAAAGATAGTCTTTAGAAGGGTTTAATAAAAAGGCTAACTATTATTATTACAAAACCACAAAATCGACTAATCTGTTTTACTAATCTGTTGTACTAATCTGTTTATCTAATCTGTTGGGGCCGCTATCAGATGTCATTTGGCTACCAAGAAGATGACTTTGATACAATTAATTTTAGTTATTGTCAATTCTGTTTTGTGATTATTGATCTCCACAAAACCATCAACCACGTAAGGTTCTAGAATAGTAATACTTAACAAACAAATGTTAAAGTAATTTTAAGAAAGATACAATCAAAACTGTGCCTTAAAAAAAGACATATTTTTTCTAACTAAACCATCAAGGAAAACAAAGAATAAAGAAAAGATGCGATTCTAAGCAGTTAAATCCAGAATGTATTCAACCTCATCAGCATCATTTAACCTCGTGTCGATTACATTCTTCCCACCACCATGTTGAAGGTTGCTATTCCAATTTTCTCTCTTACCCGGCGGCCCTTTCACCTTTCTTTCACCATTCTTCCACAGAATGTCGCGTCTCGTTCCACTTTCGCTATCAACCAATTCCTATCGAAAACCACTGTACAAAAAAAAATGAAACTGCAAGCCCAACTTGGCTGTTCAGCCAGGCGAACAACCGAACAACATGGAAATCACCAGACGGAGACAGCGCTGCACCATGGCACCGGAAGGCGCCATGGCAAAGATCGATGTCATAACATACGGTGAAAGTGAAGATTGCATATTTTCCATAATCTCATTTCCGTTCCGTCGAGAGGATTGGGTCGTAAGGCTTTGGGCATGGGAGATTCGTGGTGGAAGTATCGCACCCCTTGGTGTACGATAATATCGCGAAATTTTATATACATTTTTTTTGGTGTTCGGGAAAGAAAATTGATGCTCCGAAAGGCAAATGTGTCGGCGGTGGTGTGGATGATGGTGGTAATAAACTGCGAAACAAGTAGGGCAAAGTGTGGAAGGATTCCGATTTCCGAAGGGTTTTGCATTACGACGGGAGCGGGTGACCCCGTTGAAGCGAAATCGAAATCAATTTCTTGTGTAACAGCATCTTGCGTGCTACAGACCGCAAAACACCGCAAGGGAAACCAAATGTCATGCGTTTTAGCGTGCGTTGACAACGTGTCGGGGTTCGTCAGTTTTTGTTCTATATGGTAGGAATTTTTCGGTTGAATTTTATTGGGGAGCCACCCAGATCGGAAGAGGTTAGAAGTACTCAAAGTGATGGAATTTTGCCTAGACGATTCGTACAACCCACTACTCAGCCAGGCATTTTCTTCCGGTTGGTTGGGAAAGGTGGCAAGTAGCTAGGGTGATGAGCACCTTCCCGAAGATGATACCGAATGGAATCGTGCAAACGATTCAAGCCAACCTACTGCTGCTTTGACGTCGTAACAAACTGGCAACCATGCGTACGAAGCATAAAATAGACCGCATGATCGACGGTAAGCAGATTTAAAATCACGAAATGTGAACAGGTTGATGTGTCTGCCCTATCTTTATTCGCTGTTTATTGCGCTTATTTTGGTAGCTTTTGTTGCTAGAAAAAGACGGCCAGCGGAAAAAGTGGTATGGAATGTAGAGATTTCTATGATTTGAAGGATTCTAATTTCACACCTTATCACCCTAAGCTAACAGGGTGTGGTAAAATGCGTCGCTTCTGCTGCATGGAAGGTATGAAATAGTACGATCGATATCGGCGGTCGTTCCCAATGCTCGTCTTCATATTCGTTTAACGCTCCCTGATGCACGGTGTGACTTCCGACATGTTGCTGTTATTGAAATGGGGAAGGTTTCGTATGGTATACCCTATCAGAACTGTTGTTATTGATAAATGTATTCATCCTCGAAATGGGGATTTAATCGCAAAACAAAGAAATATGTCAACTGTATCAAGTGCCATCCATCTAGATAAGCTGTATTGATGGTGACATTTGCCTTTGAACGTTAAAGTTATTTGATTCAGTTAAAGCCGTGTAAAGGGTGCTATAATTCTTATTTATTAATGAAACATGCAAACAAAACATTCCATTTTCAAATGGACTTATTTGGCTGTACTAACCTTTTAACCGAGTATCATTTTATCCGTTGTACTTATCAGTGACAGATGAGAATACGATTTCTCAGATCATCTCTCAGCCTATTGATGGCCATGTAGTAAAGGGATTTAATTATTATGATAAAATACATCACGAAAAGCACATAAACCGATAAACCGGGATAAAAACGGTACTACGCTGTATATACAAAAAGTTGAAAGTATCTTATAGCAGTTTTAATAGCTTTTTGGCATCTAAATGGCTCTATCCAGGGTCAACTGCAAACCGGAATCATACACTTTCTCCAGAAGAAAAAAAGATTTTTAAAAACCACTCAAACGCACTTACGGTGTCGTTCGTGCAAAAGCAAAGGACATTCTTACCCCGGAAATCGTGCGCCGGATGCACTTTGAAGTTCTCGCTGCAGTTAAATGCCAGCGTTCGAAGAATTGTGGCATGTGTAAGAATTCGAAATACTTGCCACGTGACCGGTAACGGTTTGCTTTCCGTCAGTAGATCTTAGTGCAGGAAATGTGTGTTTCGTTTTAAATTTTCACAGTAATCCGGGGACACATACATTTTAGTAATATTTAGGAAATATTCTCAACTCAATGTATAAGTATAAAAATCGCTTAACGTAACCGTATGGATTATGCATTTAATTCGGTGCGCTTTAACATTTTGGTGTGCTTTATAGCAGCAGCAAGCTAGAAGCTCTTGAGTACCCTTAAAACCTTATTTACTCACTCATCACTCATAGAATCGCATTTTCGTTCAATGCAAAACCACATGATCCGCGGGTCAATGATCCGCCACTGCAGCTAATCGTGCACTGTTTTGCGTACCGAGGCAGGGAATAGCCTAATTAAACGGTTTTGCTCTAATTATGGTTAGAATTCAATTTTGCATTCGATCACTGTTAAATTATGCGAAACGTAATTACGATACTGGCGTTCAGCTGGCTGCCGGGACGTGTGGGCACGAAATGCGGGTATAGAATATTTTGATGAATGTCTCGGTTGCAATCGCGAAATATTTATCATCATAAGGGCGTACTAAGCAATCACATTTATCGGTGAAATCGGTGTGAGCTTTGTATCGTTCCGAAGTGGGCAACCGTAAGCCGTTCACTTCTGGTGCACTTAAATAAATTAATTAACAATGAAAATATGTCGACTTTGAGTCGAATTAATGTAGCAAAAGTTTTGGTATTATACAAGAGAATTTGATAATGGGAACTTAGTGCAGGTTCTTAGTACTAATAAACAAAATGTTTATTGTTTGAATGAAATGGACGACCTAAACAGTTTTTAGGGGTTGGATCGTCCGATGTCACTCTGACATGACGTTACCAGGTTACTAGAGCTTGACAAGTGTAATTTGCATGTACGATAGTGAATTCATTGTACAACTCCTAGAGCTCGTCATTATGACGGTTTCTTCATTGGTCATCCATGAAAATGGAGCTAAAAATCATTCTGACCATCTCCTCTCGAGAATAAGAGAATTTCCCTCAATTTTGGATAAAATCCATGCCTCAGAGTGGTATGTAAGTTGTGGAACTAAAGAGGATCTATACAATCTCAGCTTCGATCGCCGCGACAGGCATCACGTTAATTGGTGAAGGTCTCTCCGATGGTAGAAAGATCTGCTGGCATACAATATCAAGATTGTTGTCAGTGCTGATCTTTAACTCAAGATAGAAATGATCATCGTAACTGTTTGGCACCGAAATGTCAAACGAAATGAGCCAACCTGGCTCCGTAAAGTGTTGGAGAAGGAAGTAGTGAAGTCAGTCGTTTTTTGTTCACCGGTAGATTTACACGCGTTTTTGTAATCTCCCCAAATTTATAAAATAAAACACAACGTAGGGCAAAAACAGTACTTATTCATTTATAAGGATATTCTGAACAAAACAGTAACATAGTCCTATTTCTTATGTATAATTGGTAAATTCTCTTCTATAGCAGAAAAGATTATCTAGGCAAAAACAAAACTTATCTCTACAATATTTATTGATCATTGCGCAAATTTGGACATATTTTATCTAGTTTTCATGAAAAACCTCCAGAAAGGAATATAACAATTAACAAACATACTTAAGAAATTATAGCTTATGAGATTAAGTTTTGTCCACCAGACGTTTAATGTACGGGGTAATGAAATGTGGAGGAATTGTGGGAGCGATATGTACATTAAAATGCACATTGCCATTAGTAATGTTCTAAGAGAAAGAGATAACAAATTATCATGTTAAACTTTATCCAAAAATTACAGCCAAACGATGCGTCATTCGTTTCGCTCGGATATGCATTTAATATGTTCTCATTGAGCTAATGCGACGTGTTCGTTCTATGGCGTTTCCACAATTACACGATGGTGTTGAATCGCTTGCATGCAACGCGAAACGATGATTGGAAAATAAATTGATTCGAATCTAATTTACACTTTGTCACGACGACCGTCTGGCAATAGCCGTGGCCACAGTCAGTGCCGGATGCACCCGAAACAAAACGCCTACACACCACGGTTAGCGTTGGGGTGTAAAATTAAATTAAACCATCACCCAACGGTTAGGCGATTCGTTAGGCGATGTGGCCACGCTCGCTGTACACTATGTGCCGGCACTGGCTCTAGAAAGATAGTGTTAATGGCGAAGGAAAAAAAAAAAACAAAAAAAGGAATACATTGCCACAACTCAGCCGAACCAGTGCAGGATGAATGACCAAACGTTTGATTCACCTACTACTATCTTGCGCGACATCGTACCGTTGCAGTACACTTAGCAGATGGAACTACATCCCGTTCCGTGTCCGGTGCGGGTTGCTTCACCTCCCCGGTACGGTTACAGTGGCAAATGAAAAATAAATAACCCATTTACCACCGTGCGGCAGCCTAGACCTGTTCTATAAATTATAGATTTTATTTTATCATTTAATTCAATTTTTGCTGCATCATTTCCTCGCTTACTTCCGATTGGCGGGAAAATTGATTTCCTTTTGCTTCGCCTTTTTTTGTCTTCGCTTTTGCATCGTTTGCTGTGCTTTTTAAATTATCAATGATGCAATAAATTACGCGAGTGGGTGAATTAAGGCGAGATAATTCAGCATCGAAATAGTAAGTTGCATTAGTGAATATTAAAACGATAAACGATGTGAATTAAGGTGTGGAAGCTTTTATGTTCAACTGCATACAGAGTTCTTCAATGCTGTTTGCATGATGTAAAACACGTAATATATTAAAGTGATTTTGCACAATTTCGTTCGCCCAAAAACCACCAGCGTATCTTGGTAAATTCGAGCTAAACATTTTGCACCTGCACACGTTCATTAACTTTCCCTGCCTAATCACCATATGGAGGAAAAAAACGAAGAAGCGAAACTCGGTTCACAATATGGTCAAACTTTTTATGGAAGCGGACTGCAGAGCGTTACATTTTTCACACCGAAATAATTTACCCTGGCAGCAAAATAGATTTTCACAAATGCAACTTGCGAAACGCGTAAAACTAGCAAAAATTGGAGAAAAAAAGCAACAAGCACATCTCGCGCCAGTGCAACGGCATGCATTTTCGCATCGTAATAAACTGCCGGATGAAGCGCACCGGATGCAGATGGAAAGTTTTAATGATTCCTCATTCACACCCGCGAAGTTTGGTTGTTTGGTGGTGGTAGTAGTAGTTGCATAAAGCCAAAGCGGGAGTTTTTCCTGGATTTACATTTTTAACGCCAATTTTCCTATTCATTCGAGAGAGGTGTATTGGAGTATTTTTTTTCCCTCTTGTTCGTACTTTTCGCTTACAATCCTCTTGAAAAGTTTGTTCTGCTTGTAAAAACTTTCAACAGAAAGAAATGTTTATATTTACGCTATAACTGCACAGAGAAAAAAAAGGTTTCACTCTGAACTGGGTTTACATTTTCAGGGCGCTTAGTCATGGTGACCTTTACTGGTCCTTTTGCATAATGTGTATATTTTGGGACCATTGCTAGGCTATATGCTAGGTGTAATCGTATCAAAACGCATTTCGGTTAATTTGGTTCACCCAGCCGAAGGATGGGTCCAACATGCGAACGCATCCGAATAATGAAGTTGCTGCAGTCTTTGCCCATTGCCTGAAGCTTTACCTAATCGTTCTGTTATTATTCATGTATGTTAATTGGATCACTTTAATTATGTACAAGAGTGAGTAAAAAAAAGAAGCAGTTTACTATTCGCTAACGTTAAACCAGCATAAAAAGGAGTTTAATTACACGCTAAGACAACGGGTTGCGATAGCGCCGATTCGATGCTGAATGATGAGGCAAAGAGTAGTGACGAGAAGTGGATGTGCCGAGGCTGTTTTTGTAATATTTCCGATTAATCGACTCATTTCAATAATTCATAATTCTGCAACATTTACCTCGAAATCATTCGATCCGCTTCTTTTATCGCAATTTAAGGGGGAACGCTTGGTTGAGTTCAATAGTAATGAGCAGCACGCGTGTTGTTGCCACCGTTAATAGCAGTTGCATTAAATGAGCTTAGGGATAGTAATGCGGACGTAATGGTCAGTTTCAATGCTGATAGGAACGAGGGTAGATGATAACCAATTGCAACTATTCGAACGCTTCCAACAGCGGAACAGGGTGAAACCAATAACTTATTCCGCCTGTTGGGGATGGAATAAAAGAGCAATTTTCGAGCAGCATCTCTTAAATCCTGGGTTAAACGATTTATACAAAAATCCTTGACGGTTGGCAGGCTATAAATAAAAACCTATACCAGACTTATGTACCCGTTTGGTTTGGACTTATGAAGAGCACAAAATAGATTGAAGAGTTTACTGGGAGAATCTTATTGTTCAATGCAATAATGGAGGAATTGGCTTTACGCAAGGCAAACATAATCTTTGCTATATTTTAGATCAATAATAATTCTATAAAACGCAATTAATGCAACCAAAGGAGTTGCTCAACAATCTGCAAAACTATATCCCTAGCAGTTGCAATTGTGGTGAAAATATTTCTACAATATAGATAAATGCTTTCATTGCTCAACTTGTGACACAATTGCTGGAACAGCGGTAGAAATAACGAATAGCAGACGATTTGGTGAAATAATCCCTTAAGCAACAATTATTTGGCGTGTTGCTATTTAAACAACTTCTGCCTATTTAAACTATATTACGTCTGGTTGCGAGCAAATTTCTCCGTTATCATCCTGGCTCCCGTTTATCTCTGTATGTTGTCAGCAGTGGTTACAGCCTTTCGGAGAAGACTCCGATCGGACGAAAAACCAAACCATCACCTACCGGCCATAATTACAACCCCTCGTCCTTTAGAAAGAGCCATATATTTCATTTGCTTTTTCACAATCGATTATGTTGCTAATTTATTTTCTATCCCTACCAAAGAAACCAAACTCTCCATCCCATCACACTTGTACTGTCGTTGTATGAGCATGCCTGATGGGGATTTCCATACTACTGTTTGAGTTCCTGTCTGCCGTCGCATTTCGAACCCCCCGGGTGAACCTTCCCGTGCCGGTGCGGTTGAGTTGCTTGATGCGCTTCCCGCAGTTGGATGCTCCTTACCTTACTGGCGCTCATTTCCGCTTCCGCTTTGGTAGTGCGTGGAAAGACGATGGACAGACGATGGACGGCTGTGAAACCCACCGTTTAGCCGAGAAATGTACTTTTGCAAAATAGCCGGATCATGGAGCAAACTTTACGTTTACAAGTGAAAACTTCTTCATCTACCTATTGCTGAAAGATCACACTGGGCATTTAATTCAGGATTGGACTAAATTCATACCCATTTCTAGTATAGTTGCGGATGTATAAGTGTATCATTATTTTTAAAAACAATTGTACTGACGAATGTTTACTTTATCTCAGATTAGTAAGATGTTTACTCGTCGATTTTTAATGAAAATGCAAACTTAAATCGCTTGCACTTTGATCTCATAGTTTCGCCCACTGTTGGAAACTCTCGTGATCCAACTCCAACTGCCGAAATGGACCAAAAAAGTATAGAACCGGAGTTCCGTTCACGATGCTCCACGGAAGGTTGGCCGATCGGTCGACGGTCGATGGTCGACCGAAGACGAAGTTCTTGCACGGACCGACCACATAACCACGCCCGTTGGTTGCTTTCCGGTTGAGTTCGGTTTATTCAATTCGATTTCGTCGTGTTCTTGTTTGCCGTCGAATGAATGCTTTCGACTATTAAAGCGTACAGCTTTGTGAGCCAGCGAGCACATTTCTAGCACTTGCTGCTTCCGCACCACGATCAAGTGCAAAATGCAGCTCGACGTCTTACAATAACGAAAGCGAAGTTCTTGTGTTGGTTGAGAAAAAAAAGAAGCAATAACGGATTACGTACGATTCTTGACGTTTGTACGAACGTTTCGTTCTATTGCCGCAGTTTAGAACTTTTCCTAACCGTCCTTTTTAATCTCCTGTGTGTGTGTGTTCAAGTGTGCTCTGTACAAAACGGCAAATAGAAAAATATTACCAAATTTAAGGTTTTCATTTTACCATCCAAGATCATTCATTGTAGGAAATTGAACATGAATTTATATTGCTAGTTCTGGCGTTAATAATTTAGAGCGGCATCTAGCCGCCAGGACGTTCTTTTTGAGTTTGAAAAACATATGAACTTATGTATAGTTAGGCGAAATTCGTTGTGAATTCACGAATCCACTCTGATTCAGTCGCTGAAAAACTGGATTCATCTACAACGGAATTCTATGAGTCGCTTCCGATGGTATGGATTATACTGATTACACTGGACTACTCCTATTAGTCCGGATTATTCTGGTTACACTTTGACGACTTCGGATGTGCTTCGTCGCCAGTGTTTCGCCAGTGTTCAGTGTTTTAGTGTTTTTGTGCAAGTTCTTTCACAGTTTTGCATCAACTTTTACACAGGTTTTTGGCGTTTTTTTTATCAAAAATTGATTCATTTATTACAGTGATCGCCAAATGTATTGTGTTTGGCACCCAACTTTCCGACATCATTGAATCCACCGTTCATTTAAACATTATTGTTAATGTGGAATGACCCGAAGGTATATGTGGATTGGAAGCACGGAGAGTCGGATCACAGATACAGATCTAAATACACAGATGAATGATAAATTATAGGCCATCTGTGAACGGTTTGAGGCTAACCGTTATGTTTATTACCGTCCAAACAATATCAAAATGCGCTAAGACTCACATTTGTAATTACATTGGGGAGGTTACTCCAGAGTTTCCCGGAGGAGGATCAATACGACTATATGATCCCCGAGTCCGTCGCTATATTTTGCACGTTGAAATGAAGAACACATTTAGAGCAACATTTCATTAAGAAAATGAATCTGATTTTCTATCTTTTTAGCTTGAACTGCTCCATCAAACGGAATTCGATTTTGCAACATTTCCAGAACAACAACCTCTGTCATCTTTACTGCGTTGAATAATGAAAGAATCTGCGCTCGAAAATTACTTTCCATCAAACCGAAAGCATACTAATTACGTCACAACAGTCAGTTCGATTTATGCAAAGATATGCAAATTCTTTAGTGAAACCATCTCAGCGGCTCGTGTTACCTTCTTCTTTCATGTTGTTGTGATTGGGTTTTTCCTGGAAGCACTACACAAATCTAAACCACGTGTTCAGTCAAGCAGTAAAAAGCACCATCCGAAAGTGTTGAATGTTTTCTATAATATCATTGAAAATGAAATTAATTTTTGGTGTGTATATCGTTTAATCGCCAGGAAAAAGAGCAGAGTGAAGATTTTTATTGTTATAAATGAATTAATATTTAATTTAACCAATCATCAGCCGATGCGCATACCCGTGACCTGAATGTGCCTTTGCGTCCCGCAGCTAACTGGAACAGCGATGATCATAAATTGTTGTTTTATAACTTTATCAAACAAAACAACAGCGAAAACCGATCCACCGAATGAGTAGACGATTATTAGTATGCTTTCCCATTAATACACCGCCCGTGTGTCATCCGTGTCTGCCCATCCATGGTGTACCCGTGTGTGCTTTTTGAACATGTTCCCTCTTTCGACACATTGCATCGGTTTTACGACGATGCTACGGGTGTCGTTTGCTGGATGCTTTTGCGATCCACTAGATCCACAAAAGGCAGAATAAAATACAAAATCCAAAAGTGAAACGAAGTACCACCGCAACACGGCGAGCGAGAAACTGACCACATTTTGATGGTTTCTTTGCTGAAAACGAAACACCCCTGCTGGGTAAAATCGAATGGCAGACTGGCACGATTCGATCCTTCGGAGGAGTAGCAAGGCGCTGTTGGTCGCTCGATAAGACGATCACGTATAAATGGTTGTGCCGGCACACTAGGGCTCTCTTTCCCTCGACCATCTCCTCGTGTCCGAGGTCGTAAATAATAGATTTTATCACATTTCGAATTATAAATTTGATCATTTTACAGTCGAGTTTTGATGACTGCAGCTGAGCCGTTCGGTGCTCATGATTTCACCTGTTTTGTAGAGGTGTACCGCGGAACCATCATAGTGCCGCAAACAGTCACAAACAGCGAAAGAGGAAATAACATTAAGACGAACGAAAACAAAAAGAAAAATAAAAGAACCTCAAGCTGGATCGAATTAGTAAACATGTATTTATAATTAATGGGTTATGTTTTGGAAATCATTCCGTGCTCATCCCATAGGTGGAGTATTAAAAAAGTCATTAAAATAATATCAGTCCAAACGCCGGTTCGACACGATTGCGGTGCTTTAACACAGGTTAACAAGGCGTACAGACGCTGTTTTTGAGCGTATTAGTTGATTATTTATCAATCACATGCAAAGGATTTGTGTTCGATGTGTTTACAATGATTATATATAAACTATCGTATGCTAGCCAATAACTCACGATTTAAATTCTACACGATCGCTATAGATAACATTATAATGAAAAATATTTTTCCGAACAATAACACGAACATTAAAACCCATTTAGGTAACCAAAATTGATAAATTTCGATATTTGGTTGTTGAAATCATTCAACCGCGAGTTGTAACGTCGTAAAGTAGTTCTCGTTGAAGAGGTTAGCCCAACTACTCCCTAACGTGGAAGAGGTAGTTCGGAGCCCTCAACCCTCACAGAGTGCTTAGTGCTAGTTTTTATCTCTGGTTAACATTGATCCAAGTATTCCTCTATTCTTATTACTCAAGCAATACCGATATGTCGAAATGTGTACATTAGTTGTGATATGGAATATTTGAGACTTCCTACTAGTGCTCAAGTTTTCCTATAAATAATTATCCAGTTTTGGGGTCCAAGTTTATCCATCAATCTCTGTGCGTATGCATAACATACGATGAGGTCTCCGAGAGCTCCATGTAAACTAACAACAGGAAGCTATAGCTATGATTATAAATATTAACATTTTAAATATTACTAATAGAACTCACTCTGAGTTCTCAGTTTGAGAAGACGAGGCATCACAGTAGCTGTTGTACTCCCCGACTAACAATAGTAACGCGTAAAGGCCTAATTTGTTTAATTATTATATCAACAATGTATCATTTTTCTCTTTGTAATGTACTTTTTTGTAAACCAAAGATTGAAATCAGGCACATACCTTGGAATCGGCAAGTCCTATACACTTTAGATGTGCGCCCAATGCGAAATAATTAGACCTAAGTGTGGGAGGATAATTCTATAACAATGGTTTGCTTTTTGCCTATCTTGTGCTCTGAAGAGGATCTGTTCATGTATATATAATGTCTTGCTTAGCCATACTTTTCCACAAAAATGCTAGAAATTCTCGTGAAGACAATCAGAGATAGACTTGGTTTCCTCTCTCAGTGAGATCGCTTGAATGTAGAATCCTGTTATGCTGGTTAGAGCTGTACTTTGAAGTGCATTAGACATGAATTTGATGGTGTAGAGCAAAGCTTTAGACATCCTCTCGAGGGACAATGTGTTTGTTGATATCGCAATTATTCTTTATTAACAAAAAATCAGTTAGTTCAATGTTACAAAATTAGTATCTAACAAAATTTCAGATCGTTCCATAGTTCTAGATTAGAACTATTTAGCAAATGGTGTTTAGCTGCACAACTTAAGCAAAAATTAACAGATTATCCTTAGCACAGTCTAAAGTTGTAGTGAGCAACCACTACTTGGAAGCTGATTATCTCCAACATTGCATTCGCTGTCTCAAATGCTTAATCCCAAAATCCTTTACATGTGAAACACATGCCAAGGCTTACGGCGAGTTGTATCCCTGATTACGGTCATCGTCACTTCACCGAAGCAACGCGCACATTGTATCGCTTACATCAATAATTCCGACAGTTTATTACCACTTATCACTTACAGTACCGGATAAACGTTACGGCAAGCACATAATGTGTAAACCGTCAGCCACAAAATGCATTTAGTAACTGTTTCAATCAATCCGTGCAATTCATTTCTGTCAACCACTTTGTAGTGCAACACGGATGTACCATTCGGAAGCGAATCGTAAAGCAGATGATTGCATTATGCTACACCGGTAGAACGGGAGAGAGAATGAGTGAGATAAAGGCAGAAAAAGCTTATTACATTTTTATAACAGCATTAATCACGTCCATTAATGACATGCTGTGATTTTCATTACCAACCGGTTAAATAGCATATGGGCAAGGCAACAGCAGCAGCAGCAACAGCAAAAGGCTTTCAAAACATGCCGCATATCAGAAATCGTTGACAGCTGACATCGATGCACTTTAAACCACAAATTGATACTGCCTTCCTGTTTGTTGAAATGCGTTGAAACAAGAAAAAAGAATCAAACAAACGAAACAAAATGACCTATTTAAAGCATTACTATTTGTTTGTGAAGAGCAAAAAAAAAAAACAAACGAGTCAAAATCAGCAATAGTTTGTTTATTCATCGATACACACGCCATGCCGCAGAATGACGCAACATAGATTTCCCATGCTCCCTGTCCGAGGTGTTCAAACATACAAGCAGTGACCACGACAACAACAAAAAACGAAACCCATCCGATCAAACGTTATCTGCCAGGTTGGGTCCGGGCATTGGTCACACCAGGGTCGGGAAGTGGGTTCTGTGTGCATAATTTTGGCGTGTGCTCATAAATATTTTATTACTAATGGCACCATGAATTATTTTAATGTTATCGATAAATACAACACAATCTACTTGCAGTCACACCTACTTGGCGGTTCTGGCGGTCTGGTATGGGAGGAAAAAAAAAACAGACATCAAGCACACGTACATACCAAAAAAAAACCAGCGTAACTAAATCATCCGATGAAATGTCATTTTGTGGGTAACATGTTGTGTTTTGTGTGTCTGTCTCTAGAGCTTCACTGTCCGTCCCATCCGTACTGGGTTGTCCTGTGAGTCGAAAGCGGCACATTATATTGCAAGCTCGCACCGTAATGACCGTACCGTTCGTGCTTTTCCCATCCTATTCACATCTGCCGTACCCACCCAGTTCGGTTTTGTTGGCGATAAATTATGAAAATTTATCAACATACTAATTGGGTTGAAGCCACTTTCTATTTGAAAATCCGATCAGTACGTGCCGTGAGGTAGGCCACGAATAAATGATTCAAAAATAAACGGCCAAAAAAAAAACGATGAACACCGCTCTGTGCTAGACAGGGAACATATTTTATGCGCTCTGTGTCATGAATTGAAACGCTTTTTTTCTGCACGTTGTAGAGTGTGTTTAGAAGCCAAAACAGTAGGAAGTCATCACAAATTAACTGCCTTGTTGGGATCAGTACGGTGTCAAATCGTGGATTGCAGGTAATGCATCAATTGGCCGATTGACACCTTTCGTTATGAAAAATGTTATGTTCACTGGCGCAGTCTTTCTCACACTGTTGTTTTCCTTTGAGAGTTATAGTAGATCAATTGTTTCAATATCTAAATTTGTCTATAATTTAAATAATGATTGACATTATTAGATACCCTAAAATAGGTTGGTAATCAAATCCGTATCTATAATATTAATGAGTTTAGGCAAAGTAAATTTATTAGTAAGTAATTAGAAGCTGCTAACGAGAATTTCCCGAATCAGACTGAGAGGATTTTCGATTCATCATCATCATGGTTGAGTATGTCGTGCTGACTTAACTGGGTCCGTTTCCAAAACCGTTTCCAGGAAACTTGGTCCAGGAATCTCAGAAACTTGAATCCAGCGTCCTGAACAAGTGCCCCAACCATCGTAGATCCTAAAGATCCTTCCAGTGTTTGCAGCTAGCTCGTGGATCATTCTCCATTTCCAGAGACCCTGCATACAAATACCGCCAAAGATAGTCCTTAGTACTCACAGATCGAAAATGACAGGAGCGTAGGTGTAATCTACCAGCAAAATACAAGACTCGTGGCCAAAGCGAACTACCGAACATTTCAAAGTGCTGCATTTCATATCTGGATGGAGTTTTCTGGAATTGTATAACTCTTCAACTAAAGTTCCCACCAACCGATACATTGCTCCTAAGCCGTGCCTTATCATCGTTAGAACCTACTTGCAAGCAGGTACTTTATCTTCGTCGCATTGATACTCAATCCTTAAGACCTCGTCTTCTACTCGAGGGTACGCTTCGCATACCGCAGCATATATACTCCCGATGAAGTATGTGAGATATTTGAAGGGTTTGTAGAAATGGTGAAAAATATATGTCCTGAAAGTCGAAGTCCGCACTTCGCATGGCACTAAAAAATTGTGATTTCATACTCTTCCATCAGTCCCTGGTTGAGATTTGAAAGGTTCCGTTAGTATATTTCTGTAACATGTTTATATCCAGCCCCTTATTCAAAGCACTCATACAAACACTTAGTCACTTAGTGCCCAGTGGAGATTTATATCGTAATAGTAAAGTTTTCCATAAGCTACCTTCCTCTAATCGCTTTTTAATCACAGCATTTATCCATGAAACTGGTAAAACGGTCATCTTTTATTGCTCTGTGCAAAAATGTTTTCCAACAGCAACAAGAGTCCCAACCATGGGTAGTCAATGATCCGTTTCATTCCACCAGCTAGACCGATCTGCTTAGAGATTAATCTTGTAATTGACAATTGATTATTATTTCTGTTTCAATCCGCTTTCGCTCCGCTTTATAGTGTAATAAATTCTTCCACCATCCGGACGACCTCGTGTAGGGGAGAGATCGGTTTTTTGTTTCTTTTTTTTACTCGATTCATTATATCAATCGGATGCAAAAAGTTTCGCAAAACCATATTACAGCCATTGACATTTAAAGGAGGAGCAATAGTTTTCTCCCATTTTCAACGCTATTCGATGAAGAAAGAAACACTAGCAGACGGGGAAGGTTTCGTGAGCAAAGGTCCATAACGGTCCAGTTGTTCGTTCGGGCAGGATTGATCGGAATCACCACAATGCTGCCATTTAATCTGTCAATTAAATTTTATTTTAACATCACGGATTTACCCTCCGTGTGCATCCCGCTTCGTGCGATCGCCATTCCGTTCGACGGCAAAACAACATAACTGGCCCATCATCCGTTTGTAAACATTTCTTTTTATTGGCAGCCGGGGTTTTGCCTGGTGGCACCAAAGTGGATCGTTGATTTGGTCGAGTTGATCCCGGATTTTTAGCGCGAAACCCAGTCCAGTGCCCAGCGTACGATTGCTTCAGCTGCTCCAGTTCCTGTGTGACGAACGGAGGGCGAAAAAAAACTTACAAAGTTGAGTAAAAACTAGCACTTTGCCCAAGTCCCCATCCCGCTATGGTTGAAACAATCAGCGGTCGAATCGGTTGGGTATCGAAAGCATCGATCTCGAGCAGTTACCAATCATCGTTCGGTTTCCACGATAACATAATCTTAATCTCGAACGGTTGTCATTGCTTCTCATCGATACGTCCCTTTTGGTCTACATTCTGCTGTCCTTATGCTGTACGGCACAGCATCATCGTCACAATCGCGAGACACACACTCCATCAAACGGCGTTCAACTACGAGAAGCTTTCAGCATTATCTCTCAATTTTGTCTTGACTGAAGGTATGGTGGAATTGTATGTGTGTACATTAGCTTGGCGCATGTACGTGTGCAACTCGTCGTCGTCCAACTCTTTCCTACACGAGTTGGCAAATTTCCACCAAATAATGACAAAACTGGTGTATCTTGCAGAGGTATTAGAACAGATTCAGAGAACTCAGATTCTGTGGTGTTTTGTTATGTATTAAGATTTTGGTAAACTGTAAATAATTTATTGATAATTTACAAGTTAAATTTTTGAGAAATGAATTACTAATCTATACTTTCTGTGAAGTGTCATGGAAATGATTTCAGATATTCTTAATTTTTTATGTTTCTTCAGATGAACTTTTTCAGTTTTAGGTTAAAAACATCATCAAATATTCTGCGCAAAAAAAATCATCTCCTGGTCACACCAAATCGCCCTCCCAAAAGCACCATTTTCGATGACAAACAGGATATCAAATGTCACCCCGCTGCAGTTGATGTTACAGTTGCCGAGTTCGATAAATGGGTCACAGAATCGAAGAATCAAAGCTCATCAAAAGAAAAAAATAGCACCAAAGGAGAGTGAGGAATTTTCGCTGTCTCGATTAAAAATATCCCACCGTGCTAAATTGCACAGCCACAGCCAGACGGAAACTACCATTTCGGCGAACAGAAATGGAACTGAAATTTGATCGGGATCGTAAAACCAGCAACCGGGGGACCCGAGCCGTTCGTTTGAACGCGGGATTGTTTCGTGGCCAGTTTTCCAGTCGGTCGATTGGTGTTTTCGGTTCACAAGTTGATGACAATTGTGATTACGATACGATAATACTGCTGACGGTTGTGGCTGGTTGGTGCTGGTTGCACCGGACGCTGATTGCACGGTGTCCGATTGATGGCAAGCAACATCCGAATTACAGCACCGTCAATGATCTGTTTTCGTTGCCATAGATTTAGGCCATGCGTGGTATAAACGAGGGAGTAAATTGACAAACAAGTGTGCGTATACCAGTGTTTGATTTACATTGCGATTGTCTGTTGTGGCTTACGGAATCTGTGTCTAATGTAAAAAAAAAGTATTTTAGAAAAGCTTTAAATTGACATAGAAATCCTTTGTCTTTGAATTGTTTCTTTGATTTACTATAGTTTAGTATAGACTCGTGGTTTATTTGATATTCATTTGCAATATGATTGTGTAACTGGCAGGTCATTTTTGACTGTTAATAATAATTTCAATCTTTACATTGGTCTCAATCTTTATCTTGTTATTCTCCATTGTTTATGTTTATGGACTGTAATCGCTTATGAATATCCTGAAAAATATTTTCACCAGCCAGATGACCTAGTGAATGGAATTCGACCTTGATGGATTTGGATGCATATGAAAAGTATCAATTCTAATGGCAGCTATGGGTGCCCCTACCAGACATAATTATGTTATTATCACTGAGAATTCGTCTGTTCAAATCAAGTAATTGGAATCAGTACAAAATAAAGGAACTTTTGAGCAAGATACTTGAATTATTGATAGGCATCGGATATTGTGTATTCGATGTCTTGTAATTCTGACATCATGTGTCCCATATACATAAAACTAGATAAGCTAAACATAAGAACTGCATATTTTGAAAGAATATCGTCTAAGATTCTTCGAGAGAACTTTTGTCTATTCTTCAACCTCACTCTAGAGCGGACCTGATCCTGGAATACGTTGATGATATAAACAATATTCTTGAAAATTTTCTTTTAAACTGGTCTACTTTAACATATCAAAAAACGAAAAATCTAGTGTTGCCAATTTCTTCATGCCGCATTTAACCCACGTAAAAGTGAAACTATCTACTCACCCATACAAACCAAGCTATTTCATCCTCTCTGATGGAAAAACTCTCATTTATAATGGTAATGTATGCGATAAAGCATATTTTCCGTTACTGATACGCAATCTACCAGCGCCAGATGGTGTTCGTGTAAGTTTCCATCGATGACCTTACTTTCGCCGTGATCGATTCCTTGCGCAGAAAGGTTTTCTTTAGGAAAATTGTTTACGTCTAAGGGGGAAAAAAAGAAAAATATTTACACCATTCCCCCCAAAACCGGTAGATGCATCGGCTTGAGGCGATTTCAAGCGCACACATACTGTGCTCCTTCTGAGCCAAATCATCACAACTTCCACCAGATTGGGCAAAACAAAACGAAACAAAAGAAAAAAAAGGAGCACGAGGGGTGGACCTGATGGATTAGGATAATGCATTTTTCATGACCGTATCGTATTGCCTTGTTTGATATTGCATTCATTTGTTACGCCTTCGAGTGAATGTGGATGTCTGCCGTACCACGAGGGTGGCAATAATTTTGAGATGAAGGGAAAATTAGTCCTTGTACGTTGAGTGCCGCTCACTCGCCTGAACACCGATCACTTAACAACAAACCCCAAAAACCTCAGCAGATGTTCGTGCAACGGCGATGCTGGGTGGCATCGCCTGCAGGGACACCTTTACCGGATGAGATTGTTCGTGCGGGCAGCGTGTCGAGGGTGTCACGTGGCTGGAAGAGGCGGCGAAGCCACGGACGCGTATGTTTACAAACAATGCTGTCGTTGCATGCGTTGTTAATGTCGTGATAGACTCGTTCTCAGGAAGAACGTAAAAACTTCCACCGGGCTGGCATGTTCGGTACGGTTCATTAATTTTCGTAAAATGTGGAAAAAATCCCCTTCGGGTTGGGAAATGCCGCCCATTGTTTACGGGCGCATACTTACTGTTTGTATTCTATTTATTCGATTTTTTTCTCCATACTTTTATCATCCACCATCAGCTTTAGAGCGGGTACTTAAAGAAGGTCTCATTGAACCACGCTGCGATAATGTCTTGATTAGGAGGAACTTCTCTCAATCACACCCAGAAAAAGAAGCGCAACTTGACGAAGGATCTGGCCTGTCGCCTGAAGCGATTCCCGGTTATTTTTTCTCTACCTTCTCTATGTTGCTGTCTGCCGTACCTTAATGCTTACGGCAGTCGCGTTTATTACCCCTCGTGCATGTAAGAGTCCTTGAATCCGACCACCAATCCGCTGCTGCTATACACGTTGGTTTTTGTCAGAATATGAATAATGGAATAACAAGGATTGAAACGCAGATAAAACCAAACTCTCTCCACCGAAATACTGTAACGGTTGGGTAAACGGAAAGGACAAAGAAAACACCAAAACCTAGCCTAGTATCCTTGTAGAAATCTATGACAGAGAGTGTTCTGTGTCCCCCCCATCATTGAAGCAATTTATCTGCCATCGTTTGCATTAAGGAAGGGACACATTCATTCGAGACGGTAAGAATTGAAATACCCCCTACATAATAGAATCCCATCTAACCTATCGTCACGCTGCTGCCGGTGTCTCGGTCAACAATAATTGTCTACGAATCGAGAACTGCCGGTACAGCAGACCGGACCGGGAGCGATAAAGCTTAAAAATTAATGGAATGTAAATTAAGCACATTGTCATGAGCAGGACAGACGAAAAGAAAACAGTGAACAGGGAAAAAACAGCGTAAATTTAAAGCGATCGGATAATTAGACCCAGTCCCAGAACCTTTTCCGTGCGGGCTTTGGAAATTGAGCATAATTTTATGAATTATTAAGCGATTGAATGTTTGATTGTTGCTCGGTCTAATTTATTGGAGGTAGCTGTGGCAAAACTGACGATTCATTACATTTAAATACAAACTAAATAAACATGATTCAACAGAAAGAAATGCAAACAAAAGGTTTGGGGTCTTCCTAAACAGTACAAAACATGAAAACTAAATCGATCGCTAGACGTGCCTTGGAATTTCTAGAAATGTGGTGTATTATTTGTTATACTCAATTATAATTACCAGGATTAAACCAACCTTTGCAGTTAGATAACACAAAAAAAAACGTTCCGAATTATTTCTTGGATTGCTGTAATCTAAGGATTGCCTTCCTTTTTCTCTAGAATTTGTTTGTTTGATCCATTTTGTCCAATTAGTTGGGTTTTAGCCCAAATCCTCACCCTGTTACATGTTTTCATATATGAATGCAACATTAAGATAGCTTAAGTGATTCGTCATGAATCTATAGAAAATTATATATAAATATGCTCCAGTTATCGAGAAATAGGTATTTCGACCAGAGACTTCATAGAAAAAAGCTTAACAAAAACCTGTTTAGCAAATAAAATACAGTAAGAGCAATGCTTTTCGATTACGGTAATAAACAAAAGGGTAGAAATAATAATTGTTTTAATAGTATTTCGTTTGCGGTTGTAGAAAATAGGCCATAGTATATGGAACCGAAAACCGAAACTTCTCAATCTATGTTTGCTTCCCGCTTTCAATTCAATCCCATTTAAAGATTTCCATGCAATGCCACAATGTCTGTTTCATTGCCGCATCGCTTTAATAATCTTCACTAATCCTCGCAACAAACGCAATATCCTTTGCCGCTTTGTCGTTATCCGTGCCATCTACAAAATCAATAGCAGCGTAACGCCATCGAACGGGGATATTAATTTCAAGGGACATTTCAAATCGTATTTCTCCACTCCACTCCGTCCATGCCTGACTGCGTCCCTGTCCCTATCTCGACAATGAACCATTGACTCTTCGCTAAGCCGCTAGGCCAATTGAATGACGAAGACTGTTTGATCGATCACTCGAATGGCGGTGGCTCACCCTCCTCCATCTTAACACCGCCGTCCGTTGATGGTCTTGACTTTCGGGAAAAACTCATCTTTGGGAAAATCGAGCAATCGCCACCGTTTTCCACCAAATGTGCTTTAGCGATAGCGGCCACAGGACGCATGTGTCATTCAATAGGTCTCCGCAGGCCATTGCGTTCGCGTTTGTACCGCCGCTCGAAGGGTGGATATTTAAATTCGATTTCGGTTCATCAAATCGATAGATTTATGCCAACGAATAGCCAACGGGGTCCTCTGGGTGTGAAAAGTTACCAGCACACCAGCGATTTGCAAGGCACGGTTCTACCATTCCGGCTTAAGGAACGTTCCCTTCCCGCAGTACAGTATTTCCAATGCCGCTCGGTTTACATTGTTTATTCAGGACTTTGAATACCCCCGATGTTGTTGATTACTGCTTCCTTTGGCTCTNGCTTTGTCGTTATCCGTGCCATCTACAAAATCAATAGCAGCGTAACGCCATCGAACGGGGATATTAATTTCAAGGGACATTTCAAATCGTATTTCTCCACTCCACTCCATCCATGCCTGACTGCGTCCCTGTCCCTATCTCGACAATGAACCATTGACTCTTCGCTAAGCCGCTAGGCCAATTGAATGACGAAGACTGTTTGATCGATCACTCGAATGGCGGTGGCTCACCCTCCTCCATCTTGACACTGCCGTCCGTTGATGGTCTTGACTTTCGGGAAAAACTCATCTTTGGGAAAATCGAGCAATCGCCACCGTTTTCCAACAAATGCGCTTTAGCGATAGCGGCCACAGGACGCATGTGTCATTCAATAGGTCTCCACAGGCCATTGCGTTCGCGTTTGTACCGCCGCTCGAAGGGTGGATATTTAAATTCGATTTCGGTTCATCAAATCGATAGATTTATGCCAACGAATAGCCAACGGGGTCCTCTGGGTGTGAAAAGTTACCAGCACACCAGCGATTTGCAAGGCACGGTTCTACCATTCCGGCTTAAGGAACGTTCCCTTCCCGCAGTACAGTATTTCCAATGCCGCTCGGTTTACATTGTTTATTCAGGACTTTGAATACCCCCGATGTTGTTGATTACTGCTTCCTTTGGCTCTGCTCGTTGTTTCTTCCCATCGCATCTGCTCCCTCCTACAGCGTAGCGTATTTGCGAAGAGTTTATAAAGAAACAATAGCGACGTTAATACGATTCAAATTATCTTGGGACTTTTTTCCCACTTCCCCTCCCCCCCCTCCCTCCTCCCCTCTCTCCACCAAATCTCCGACCACGCAAAATCCACCGAGAAATGGGA
Source organism: Anopheles rivulorum (assembly GCA_018908115.1). Classification (NCBI taxonomy): domain Eukaryota; kingdom Metazoa; phylum Arthropoda; class Insecta; order Diptera; family Culicidae; genus Anopheles; species Anopheles rivulorum. The sequence goes on from CM032179.1 coordinate 13,808,273, forward strand.
TGAAGCTTGCTTGTTCCTTTTGTTCGATCGCCATTTCGAGCTTACACAAACTGCCGAGAGTTCTGCTTCCGGTGGCTGTTGTTCCCCAAGCAAACCAACGAAAAAGGAAACAAAAAAGAAAACAACCAAAGGCCCAAGTCTTGCGACGCACTAAATCAACATCCATTGTGGCTGTTGATTGTGAAAGGCAGAAAGTGTATGTTGGCACGCAAACACACCCAGAAGCCGGAGCGACGGAGATGGCAACGAAAGGAAAACAAAACACAAAAATGTACCACCGGACGGGCACGGAGGCTGGTGCAAAAATATTGTCCTTCGGGCGCACTGAGTCAACAGTGGACGTACGGACGTACGCAAACACACCATGACTCCATCGTATCAACTGGCCATGGTTGGGTGGGTTACTCTTGCTTACCCAAAAGGAGTATTTCACACGATGCCTTAATATCGGAGCTAAGCCATTGACTTGCAGCCACTTTGGTTGTAAGTGATTGATTTGATGTCTACTTTTACGTTTACACTGGCCTTCGATCACTGGGACGTGCAAGGACCAACAGCATGGCAAGCCACCAATCCTCGAACTCGTAGCTAATCGTTGCATCGACACAATGGGACAACCGAGACTTTACCGAACAGTCCACTAACGCGTGCGGCTCATGGGAACGGAGCCGATTCTACGACAAACGATTGTTGTTCCCTGTTTGGTCACACACGGGACCACGTTGTACTAGCCATCCGCCACCACCGCTCGAACACTTCACACACTGGCAGGAAACATGTTTACTTTCAATCACCGCTTGAATTATTGATTTGTGCCTGCTGCAGTGAACTTTACTGCAAGCCTGCCGAAGCAACATTCCCGTCGAACCCGGGGGTTGCAAGAGTTCGTTGCTGGGGCTGGGCCCGGATCGAACCCTGCACATTGGTTGACCGACGCACAAAAGCAACCTTCTGCTCGTGGAACAATGGGAAGGCTTTCTTGCCGGAACGATGCCGGCACAGAGCGAGCAATGCAAATCTAAGCGAAACACACAAACATGAAAATTCCATTTAAAATACCGCACACATTTCGATAGTACATCCATCGTCCAGCGGGTTGATTGCAAATTCTCTTTAGGTCATCGTAATTACATGACCGGTGTGAATCGAGACGGATAGGTACCCTTTCTGGGGAAGGGCAAGAGACCTAGCAAGGTAGAACTTTTCTCTACAGCTTTTGCATATAATACCCCAAAACAGTAAGTAAATGACACCTTTTTGGGACAATGAGTGGACAAAGGAAGCTGGTTAATTGTAGATTGTGCTACAAAAATACATCTCCTGGGTGCTTCTGGTATGGGTTTAGAAGCCGTACAGTGGTGTCCCTGAAAGAAAAATGACAGGAGCACTGTTTTATAGTTGTTTCATGCTTTGAAAAATACACTCAAAGGGAATAAATAATGAGAGATGCTTGGGAACGTTTATCTACTGAATCAATTAGTGAGTCGTTACGAGAGAATCAATGATTTACAGATAGTTAAACATTGAGAGTAAAGAACTTCCAGTCGACAAACTTACAACAACGATTTCAAATATTTAATTGCACAATTTTGGTCAATTTCATTGAATTCCGATTGATCACTACAATGGTCGATTAGATTAAATTAAATTAAGTCACATGAACATTCAATAACCAAACTTATTTTCAGCGGGTTGTTCGGAAAAGAGAAAAAAATCGCTTTTCCGAAAGGTTCGGGTTTCGCCTTTTTTCGACATTTTTGACACATTTTGTTCCATTTTTCTGTCGATCATATTTTGATGGGCATTAATTTGCTCCCTTTATATCTTAGCAAAATGGGTCTAGACCAAGCAAAGATATACTTCTAGATGCAAGCGATGAAATATAAATATTATAATTAAATAGATGCAAGCGATTACTTCCACAGAACATTTCGTATTTTCAGCGTTCTGAAGGAATAAAACAATTCGTTTCGCACATCGTCAATCACTAAAAGTTTCGAACATCGACAAGTTGCAAACATCTTTAGCTGATGATTTCATCAGCGACATCAAGCGAACAAATTTTAAAGAACACAAAAGCTCAACAGTCATGCCATAGGCATCTTTCCTGTCTTTAGTTTTTGAACAAGTTTCAAGCGCTACAAACTGTAAAGTCGTACTTTTAAAAGAATCCAATGAACGTAAACACATTTTCATATTGTGATATGATACCTAAGTACCTACCTAATTAAGACACTTCGACACCTAATTTACTTTCATCAGTAACAGGATACTTCATGTTGAACTTCTGCAACTAGAATAATTCTTCATAATTTGTCCTGTAATGTTTCCACTTACCGGAATGCTTTTCTTCTCCAGCACATACGAAACAGTCCCTTGTAGAGCGGTACCTTGAGCATTCAAAGCGCATGTCATGGCCACTGTGTTGGGTTCAAGAAGTACTCTTCGAATGTGAAACCTAATGCAACAAACGATTGCGCGACATGCTACGGAATGACTTGTTACGTGAAAGTCCTTTTTCTTTCTTATTTTCATCGCACGTATGCGTAGCGCGATGGTGCCGCTTTCGGTGGGCAAATTGGTTAACATTTCCCAAGCCCCACACACTAAAGTAAAGCACTCGTGGTACAAATGTTTCCGGGGCCGCCTTCAAGGCTGTCCGTTTGCAGGGGTTAACGTATGCAATGGGTCGTCCAAGCGAACCGGAAAGCAATTAAAAAACACAACTTCCTTACACTAAAGGTACCACAGAAACCTTTACCTGCAGAAGGGTGTTTGACGTTGCACTTAAGTGGAACGTGGCCTGCCAGACTCGGTCGGGCTGGTGCATTAGTGGCAGAACGTAAGACGAAACAGAACGGATGAAACTAAAACAACTGTAAGCTTCCGAGCCCAAGGTATTCGCACTGTCCGAGAGCTCTTCTACGGTTGCGTTGGGTTGGTAAGGCGCGAGCAAAATTTATTCCAATTATAATTCCACAGGTTGATGACGACTAACAGCACCTACGGTGTTGTTTGATGTTTCCTGTTCCGTCAAGAACCACACCCGGGTGGCGGCAAGTGTGCGACACACTAACCTAACGCTGAGACACGGCCTCACGGCCCAACCAGGGCACTTAGAGCGTGTGGTTCTTCCACACACGACCAAGCTAATCTAGCGCAAGGTGGTAAAAAGGCTACTCGACCCTTTTTCCCGGTAGTCACCACAGCCACCGTAACTCGTACGCGCCGCACACTTGCCGGCGTGGAAAATTGCCAAGCTTTATCAGTCACTTTATCTACACCTTGGTCTCGGGGCACTCCGGTCGGTATATATGTGCTCCTTATCGCTATAATAGCTTGAGTAATCACAACTTTTGATGAAAGAGGATATGAATTTTTGATGGAAAATATTCATAACGAGCACCGGTGGCTCATGCATTAATGGCCGGCTTTAAGGCGATTGGAATATGTCACACTGATTGAGCGGCTGGAAGATGATCGCCGCTCTACGAAAAACCGCTGAAAGGGCTTTTGAAAGCAATTTTCACCGTGTAATCAATCTTGCCGAGATGTTTCGGTGTACTATTTGTTGCCGAACGGGAAAATTATACCGCACGGGATTTGGATATGAGCTACCAATCAATATGGTTACACTCCAGTAAGCCATCCTTTTTTTATAAGTTTGTTTTGTATACACAGCTTGTTTAGGGAATGGAGAAGATAATTTTGGTAAAAAATAAACATCCTGAATGATTTTACAAATATGAAAAGTGCATTACACTTTTGCCTGTAAATGTGGTGAGTATGTGATGTATTTGAGTGATTACGCCTGAAAGTATGCAATCAACTTTAAAAACTTTCATTTAATGGAAGTTTTGGATTATTAATCAACCATTATTACCACGTCTAATACGGCCAGGCCGTTCTAACATAAATAAAAAAAAAAAAATCAACCATTATTTAAAAAATTGTTATATTTCATGTGGTTTTGCTTCTCTAAAAAAATTCAACCACATCATGTTGATTTGTTGAATACAAACACTTTTAAAACACTGTTTAAAATGGTATTCATATGGACTAAGTTTTCCTTCATTAAATTTAATAATAACCACATTTAAACCCTTTCATACTTTAATTATTCTATTCAGATGCAATCACAATTCCAATTATAATCGATACAGATCGCATAAAAAGGGAAGATTTATTTATTCATCCCTTCAATACCGGGATAAACGTTTCCTGGAAGTAAAACTTTGACAAACAGCAACAGCCCAACAAAAGCGTCAGTTTATTCGCCCTTTATTGGTTGGTTCATTGTAAATTCCGGCATGATTGATTGATTGGCTGGAGTCTGAATATTTACTGAGCAATCAAAGCTAACAGCATACCGGTGTTCGTCGCAAATCTCGGCAATTGTTCGGCAGCGTGATATGGAAATAGGCGTTTTCTATGGTTAGCTAGTCCTGCAATGTATGTGTAAGATAGACACAAACAAAAGCACAAAACAAAAAAAAGTGCATCTAAATTCATCCACCGTCAGTTTACATGCGAGCGCACGGTGAGATGCATTTGAACACATTTCAATAAATCCATATCCATATTGATTGTCATTTATTTTAAATTGCGGTCGAAACTGTCGGCAGTTAAAAGTCATTCCCGCTTGCTGGGGCAGGCTTTTTTTTCGATAGGAAACGTGCGAGTGGAAAATGGGAAAAGCCACACAGCGTCACAATCGCCGATTACCGGGTGACGGATGGCGATGGTCGGTCGTTTGGACGGAAACGTTACGTGGTGTACGTGGAAAATTTTACCATGAAACTGTGCAAAACCGTACGACTTTACCATGTTGTGCCGCTGTACGTATGCGTGTGTGTGTGTGTGTGTGTTTGGGAATGTAATATCGTTTTTACCACCCGCAAACTCTAAAACGCAACAAGGTTTCCAACGGCTAGACCAGAGGAGTAAAACCATCATCACCAGCACAACCTCCAATGTCCATGGCCGGTTACGGTACGGTAGGGTTCCCAAAACCGAAAAACGTTTTGTGGTTTCGTCCTGCAGATCCTTATGCCCGCAAGCCGAATGCGATGCAATGCGTCCGGTCAGTCAGCGTGGCCGTAACCACACAATAACCGCCTCAACCTTTCCCAACCCCGTTGCATTGCCCGGTGGAAAATAAAATAGAAATAACAGCATTCCGGCCAAGAGAGCGACACCTATACCCTGGTGCAAAAAAAAGCGTCCAGAAACCGAAATACTGAATCATGCAAATGAGGATAATTTCCATTTAAATAGTTTGTTTATCAGCTGCAACGGCCGGTTTCGGTGCAAACGACTTTTCCGACCTCATGTACGTATATGTGGGACTGTTGCTGGGGCACGTAACGTGTGTGGGCAAGTTGGTGTTATGCATTTTTGCATCCTTGTGACCATATCGTCAGCGTGGTTTCGTCTTCGTCTGCTGCCGGATACTTGGAATGCCAACACACATAAAAAGGTGCACACATTCCTGGTGTTGTCCCCTGTGTGTTTTTTTTTTCGGGGTAACACTAAGGGCTAATAAATTTATTGCCACAATTCGTTCACCCATGGAAATGGTTTTTGAGGTTTTTGGGCAATTATTACACCTAGACGGAAGGTGTGTAAAATTTTTGGAAAAACTAAAATTTACATCACTCCTTTAGCATTCTCTCTTGTCTCAAAGTGTTTCATCTTGGTGAGAAGTTCAAAAACGAAAAAGAGAACACCTTTGCTAAAGAATTGTAATTACAGAAACAGTAAGTGCAGTATAACATTTTCAACTTTTTGCACTTAATTTGGCCCCCCCACCCCATAACAAAAAAAAAGGGAATGGTATGACCCGGGTTTGTGCGATTGTGCGCCGCGTTACAAAATGGGCACCAAATGGAGTTGCCAGCACCGGGCAACTCAAAATTGCGATAAGTTTAAAATCTTGGTGATTGTTTCTCGTGCACTTACATTTTAGAATCCTGTTCTTTTTTTTTTTTGTTCATCGCCTTTTGCTCACTTGCCCTTACTACTTCTTGCTTCTGGTCCGCAGAACAGTATTTAACACAAAAGACTTCTGGACCTGTGTTATAGAGCGCTAACTGACCAAATGATTAAGAAAAGTGGAAACCGGTCCCACCCACCGCCTGTTTAATGTAGTACGGTGTTTTTTTGCTTTTGCCATTAACCCCGTTTGTGTGGCGCTGGCAAAGGCCAAAAACTTTCGCCTTATTGAATTGCCCGGACCGTTGTCCCACCGCTCGGTTTTATGAATGACTTTTCATCGCGTTGCGCTAAGTAGAAATAATCTCGCGCGACGAGGGAAAGACTAACTTTCCCATGCCCAGTGGGGCTTTTTAACCTTTTTGAAGATGGGATCCACTGTGGATGCGCACTGGACGGTGGAGGTCGATGTGGCCAAAGGCCATCAATGTTGGGTGGCTTCGAAACGGTACAGGCACCGGATATTACCTATCTAGCCCTCCGGGGAAACGTACTATGAGCATCAGAATGAAGAAGACACGAGCAAAAAAATAAAACCGGGTAGAAATATCGCATGGATGTCCTTCCTTCCCGGGAGGGATGTACCCGGGGTCTGATCTGCATCAGAAGGTTTTTGTGTGCGAAACTTCTGGCGCGTTAACCAGGCCGAACCTAAAACGCATCCACCAACCTACCTTTGGTTGGCTGCCCTAAAGGGCACGGGACGAATCATTATGGTTCATGGTCCTTCTTATTTTTTTTAACGATTCCTCCGCAAACAAACAAAACAAAACGAAAAAAAAGGCACAGCTCCGCAAGCGAATATGCGAAAGGTTCTTAAATATTTGTTGGTGCTCGGTTGTTGCTTGGGTTTCGCTAATACGGTGCTAAGTGGAAACAGGATCTACCAACGGAGCAGTTATTTCGCAATCCTTCCCAACTCCTCCCAGAGGGGGGGAGGGGGGAATGGGCATCTTTGTTAACCTTAAGAAAGAGAGCAAAACCAACGCGAAAGAAAGAAAAAATAGCGATCGCAAATGGAACGGATGGTATGGATAAAACAGGATAGTTGAAAGTTTGATGAGAAAGAAATCGCTGATCGTCGTGTTGGGAGAAGTGAGCTCTATCTGTTTTTCTTTACCTACCCCATCCTTTTTTTTGTGGCTCCGTCGTTCATTCTCGTGGACCACTATTTCCGAAGTACCTCCAACTTCCAGCAAAAAAAAGGGAGATAGAACAAAATAAAAAGGCCAAAGTTAAAACAGTTTTGAAAGTGAAGAAAAAGCATGTACGGTGTAGGGAGGGGGGGGGGGGAAGCAAGTAGGTAGCGCCAGTGTCCCTGCAGCATAGTTAAGCTTCCTTCCGGTCCGGCAGTTGGGGGAGATTGCAACGATGCGAGAGAAAAAAAAGGATGGAATAAAAACCGGCGGACTAGGTGTCGAATACCGGATGATCCGGTAGGGTCATCGACGGGGGGGAAAAAAAGCACACCCACCGTGGCAAAAGGAAGATCCGTAAAGGATCACAGCACGGGGCGAAAACTTCTTACCCAAAAAGTTTACCATTCAAAGAAGAACGAAAGTCAATTTACGATTATCGCGTCCGAGGCTGTGCTTCCGTTCCTGCATGCGAGATTCGACATTGTCAAAGTGTTCATTCTGGCGCGCTCCCGGCACACCGATGTTATCCGGTGATGTCCAAACGAAGTTCCCGCAAACGGACACTCCACGCCGGCACACAGGACGTACCACGAGCAGTTCATTTCAGCTGGATCGCTGGTTTTGTTTTATTTTGTGTTTTTTGTTCTTAGTATATTCTCACTCTACTATTCCTATTCCCCGAGAAATTGCATAAGCACCGTGATAAGAAAGAGGTGATATTACTCGTCCGAAACCGTGTCCGTGTCCGATTGGACGTGTTTGTTATTTAGAACGAAATTTTAAACTTAATTAAAGCAACTGCTTGGCAAACGGGCGACTGCCAGGCATGCGAGGTAGCGTGGGCCTGGGCTGACGATGGCCAGCAGCTACCATGTGCTACGGGGATCGGCAGATCGTGTGAAGAATGTTTCGCAAAGCTGTACACAAACTTGCACCACTTGTCGGGTGACGGATTTCGAAGAAATTGAATCTAATTTATTGCTTTGAAATTTTCGACCACGTGTCGTCCGGGATCCGTACCTTCACGCGTGTCTCCCGAAAACCCGGACCCGGACTTTTGGCACGTGGTTCAGCATCGATGGAATGGTAATCAAATCACGTGTTTCGGGCAGGATAAGCTGCCATATCTATATCAAATTAAATAAGGTTACGTGCAGTGAAAAAAAACCGAGTACGCAAACCTTGCATACTGGTACGACTGGAAATGTTTGGACAAAACTATTTGCTTGAGTTTGTTTTACTTATTTAGAGCGTAGTTGCAATGTCTAATGCATACACTTACTTGTTAAAGTAGTTAACCTAACTTCCTGCCTTAATAATGATGATCTTGGGACGACGGTTCACTATTTAAAGCTATTCGTTTGAGTATTTGTTGGAGGGAATGACTTTAGCGCGGACGTTCATGCAGATAACGTAGAGTTGAAGCACCAAACATATAAAAATTTGCTTTCCCATGTGTTTACTTGCAATGCCCTTGCCGGGACGTTTACAGTTTGATTTTAGTTCGTTTCAGTACTCAAGCTCCTGTTTGAAGCTCAACAATAAAATGATTAATTGACAGCTATAAATTAATTTAGTCGTAGTATACAGTAGCCGACCAGCAGTGAGAGTTGCTTAAAATAGTTAAATCATCAGTTGGTGAATCAGATTTAACCGATTCCAGACTATTCCTCCGCAGGACGGACCGATTATCTGATTACGCGGTAAAAATGAATCTAGCGAGTTTTAGTTTAAAAACTAAAAAAACTTTGCTAGGATGGTTTGAAAAAGAAACGAACGGGATTGTCCAGTGTCTTTCTAATGGCATGACCAAAGCAATTGCTTCATAGGCCATTTAACAGAACTAATTATAGTTGATACAGCTAAGCAATCAGCCAAACATACATAGAAAAGAGATATGAAAAACAGATAAAAACATACATAAAACTATTCAGCAAATACGAAAGGATGCAATTTGTCTTCTCGCACTCATGCAAAACGGGTTGCAAATCATTGGCTCTTTCTGTAGTAAACTATTTTCTAATCATTCGTTTGCTTCCATGAACCACATTTATCAGATGGGATATAAACAAGATAAAACCAATACCAGGGTTAAATTATCATTCGAAATAGTTGCAATTTTTGCATGCCAGCGTCTTAATTTGATTATGCTAATATATTCCAGACCCATACGAAGCATCATTTATCGAATTAAATTGTTATTATAATTTTCAGAACTATAATATGCTATTTCGTATCAATATCGCAACCGTAATATATCTTAATTAACAACTTAAAGTAGCCCTAACAAATCATCAAACAGCTTCGGCAATCCTTGTTTTTGTTTTTCAAAACATTTAGGTTCTGCCTTAATTCCTCCCTGCAAAGTGGCTTCTAACAGGTTTCGCCTAAAGCTTCGATTTTGATATGGCAAACTGTCCACTCATGCGACCACCGGCATGAAAATCGAAATGCCTTCAACTTGTCGTTTCTGGCCAATCGAGCGTATCGAATTGGATCATTGTAACGAAATTGATAGGCAACGCACAGTTTAATTTCCTCCCTCGGCCAGACACGCAATCGAGGTTGGTTGGACTTGTTACGTGGATGTGTAGGAACAAAAACTCTTTTGGGAGGATTTTTGACTATTTTTTTCTATCTCACATTAAATAAATTCTATCTAAAAGCACAGTTCATCACATCAAACTCGTTGAAATGATGCTTTAAGAGACTTTTCAAGCTAAAGCCTCACGAAATGTTCTACCACAAATAATGCACTCTGGGTCGTAGAAAAGCTCCATGACACGCGCTGACAGATTCCTTTAGAACACAAAAGTAACACGCATTAGCCATCGGCAGATTGGCCTTTCCATTCAGATATCCTTCGTCATCTTCTTATACGTTGCTTCACAGGCAGGATACCATTCCGCTCGGAAGAATTCGATCAAACCAACGGTCTCGTAGCATATCGTCGCTAATTGATCGANAAGAGACTTTTCAAGCTAAAGCCTCACGAAATGTTCTACCACAAATAATGCACTCTGGGTCGTAGAAAAGCTCCATGACACGCGCTGACAGATTCCTTTAGAACACAAAAGTAACACGCATTAGCCATCGGCAGATTGGCCTTTCCATTCAGATATCCTTCGTCATCTTCTTATACGTTGCTTCACAGGCAGGATACCATTCCGCTCGGAAGAATTCGATCAAACCAACGGTCTCGTAGCATATCGTCGCTAATTGATCGATCCATCATGAGTGCGACCAACGTCCCGGAGTCCGATAACCGATAGCGGGAGAGCCCCCGATCGTTGGGCAGCGATAGCTTCTCACCGTATCCGATTACGGCAATGATTAATTCCTGACGACCGTACGCCTGGCCGCATCACGGTCGTGTCGTGGACGCGTCTTTACAGGTTGATACAGCCGCAACAAACGGGTGGATTTATTAATTGCCCATCGGCGGTGGTGGGCATTCCGTTTGTCTCCGGTGGGCCGGTTTCTTATTGGCCGGGGCGGGTTAAGCATATTTCCATAATGATGATGGTAGATCGTATGGGAAGTGCTAGCGAAGGATACGCTTTCGTCGTTCGATGACAGCGCGGTGACCACCTGCCGGGGTGGTATTTTATTAATCCAATGGGCGCTATTTGTTTTGTCTGAGGCCACCCTCCCTGTTGCAGAAAGTGAAATTAATGTGTCTGTCGTTGTTTTTACATGCGATGACACGGAGTTTTTTTTTACTGTTGTTCGTACGGCTTACCCTTCATTCTAAGTGTCCACCATCGTATCGCAGTGTGCTGTAATGGGTTTTTTGGGTTGGGCCTGTGTCTTTCTGGTCACGCAAATTACCTTTTTTTTATTATTTTTAATCGTGATGTTGACGTGGGACGCATGAATTGATTGTTAGATTGTTACCTCATCGTTTGAAAAGCTTTTGTTTGCTTTGGATGAAATCATTCAAACATTTTCTAAAACAAATGCCCATACTGACGCAATGTTACGTGTTAGCATTTTGTGTCATCTGTATCATCTTTCTGTAATAATTTATGTTGAATATGTGACACAGCTTGAAAGGAATATTCTAATCTTACAAACCATGATTTTATGTTTGATAAAAATAATTTACATTGTCATCCTGAATTATCTGTCGTAAATAATTTTTATAATCCGTTTACAATATGTACATATTTTAATAATAGTATATTTGTTTTTTTTTTATTAAGTATTTAAGAAAAAAAAAACATATCATTACTGCTTAAAATATACAATAATACGATTGTTATCAAATTACATTTGTAAATGCTTTTTCAAAAATAAGATTCGTAAATGCTAGTTTGGTCAATACTACAGTTTTTTTACAATTTTTCAAATTTCTATACATGTGCAGACAATTTTTGAATTAATTTTCAGACTTTAATACAACTTTAAGCACATAGCATGAAGTAAATGTCTGTCGAATCTGAAAAATGGTTAATGGTTTATTTCACTGCTATTAGATTACTAATCCAACTGAAACTATTCAGAAAATTGTCAGATTGAATCGTTTGTTAAATTAAGCAACATAATTCTAATACCAACAATTATTATCAATTCATGTATCTAATGATAAATCAATCAAAATGACTCCTATTTTTTCAGAGAAAATAAGCGACTATTGTGTTTGAAATATTCTTACTTCATGCACAACTACTTTAAATCGATTTTACTACTTTAAATTTAAATTTAAACTTTATGCTTATGGTCTGTATTTTATTTATTTACACTAAATTTGTGAATAAAATATACTAACAATTACACTGCTAAATAATTGTAATTCATTGTTATTATAGTTTTGATGATATAAATAATAACATAAAATTAAAAAATCTACACTGCACGCAATGCAAGCGCCTCCAATATGTCGCTAAATATAAAGCTTAAAATGGAACTATATTTTAAAGCTGGCATCTTGTAAAATCCCACTACAAAACAGTTTAAACCATAGCTTACTCTAAATCTCACCAACTCGATGCCAAACATCGCCATAGCTATGGCTTCGCACAAATATTTTAAACCAGAATCATCACAACTCAGCTGCCCTGTCGTTGTATCGAATCAAACGCACAAATCACTCATCTAGCAAATCGAACCCCGGATTGCATCGTATGCACCGGATGCCGTACCGCAGTCATTGCAGTCACCGGAAACGAGAGCCAAAATGTTCAGTCGCCGTGATAAGCACCCGAATCACATAGTGACACTCCTTACTTTTGTGATCACCCTTTTAACACCCTAATGCAGGACTGAATTCAGAGTGATTGTGTTCGGAAATAGATGCGAGTGGGGTGAGTTCCTTGCATTGACGAAATGCATCAACCTGATAAAACCCGGTTGTCCAAACGAAACCATCGGCCACAATCACAAGCCGATGTCGTTCGGTGCGGTTTGTCAGCCCATCTCGACCAGGTTCCATCAACGCACAGTTAGGGAGCCCCTACTACTGGTACGGTTTGGAGTCATAAATTCTACGTTGATCACCTGAGATCTTTTCGATTTGTTGACGTGGAGGGAGTGTTGTTTTTTTCTCTCTCTCCCCTGTACATTTGATGACATTCAAATCGTTTGTATGAAATTTTGGTATTTATTTGTATGCGTGACTAATGAACGTTACGGTCGAATGCTCTTGAGGTTGGCTATGTGACTAGCATCGAGAGTTTTTTTTCGGACGTTCCCTGTTACTACAGTGTCAGTCTTCAATAGTCACAAATCAACGATACTTATCGGTCAGACATCGACCACATGTACACAAACATTCGCAAGAGGATCCTTTTCCAATGCTCATTCCAGAATTCTGTACTATTGGTGTGAAGGTTTGGCATATTTTAGCAATGACGTTAGTTTAATCCACCAAGCATCAATATTGAAGCGGGCATATTGCAGCTATTCCCTGATTTTTTTACTTAAAACTGAACGGTTTTAGTAACCATCTTCAACATTATTATTATCATCGTCAACACCATTCACATGACTATTACCATTCACCTTGCTCTGAAGATGACAAGAAAGAACCTCATTTTGGGAAGGATCATGACGTTGCTGCTACGGTGTATCGGTTGCGGTTTACGGTCCTGGACCTGCCCAAACCATCGTCCACTTTAAATCAATCCGTAACTGATGCCACCGAACCGGAAGTCTTCAGACATTTGAAATGTAGATTTATTACCACAAAACCCATCTCAACACCCGACGAGGGACACATCTGCGAGACACCGGGTCGACAGTAGCCATATTCGAAAGACGATGCACATACATTTCCGTGTGCCGTTTGCAATGTCCAGCGGCGATGGGACTGCACTAGCACGATCCAAGCAAGGTGCCTAGTGCGCTAGACTAGCGCTGATAAATGCGCTACGATTACATTATGATGAGCGATGGCCGAGAATGCAGTTCTTCCCTCGAGAAGCTATCTTCTCACTTCCCGGCAGATAGTTTCTTTTAATACGCCTTCAAATATTCCACCTCCTTGACCCGTGGCGCTTTCCCGCTTTTCGCTTTCGTACTAGTGATAGCTTCTATAATGAGAGGAAAACCGGGAAGAGCAAATCGGAACGCATCACGAACCTTGGCGTGTGAACTCCGGGAACGGTTAGTAGCCATTCAGCAGGAAGCGTGTCGTACGGTGAGTGAATAAGCTTCAATCAAGCATGCCACAGTCATGGTCAGTCGTTAGATGACTTTCATGGTAAAGAATTTAGCAGCTTGAAATGATGAAGTTTATTCGAAGCGCAATGAGGATGTGCTTATAAAATATTTTGAAAAAAATGTGAAAGCGAAGGTGCTTTAAGAACTCAGTTGTGTTCTTATAGATAAACATAGCTTTTTATTTCATTTACAGGAAAAATAATAATAAATTTAATAATTTAGAAGATACGATATCCGAATGATCTGAAATGCATATGCTGACGATATATCGGTAGTGACAACATTCCTTTAGTTAAAGATCCTGATTGCTTTACGTTAGGGTTAAACATTTTACTGATATACGATCAATTGGATCAGTCTTAATTTAATCTATGTTTATAATTTATTCCTCTTTAGTAAATTGACATGTTCCTTCGATACCTGAATTCCCTAACATTGAGTGTAACATTGAACTGAAAGTGAAGTAACCTGAATTGAATACCTATAACAACTTGGTTTCCAACATGCATTCGCACATTGTTCTTATTTGTTCAACTGTAGACAATAACATATGACATACATCAGAACAAAGTCACAATCTTGTCCATTTTATAGTTAATTGTGGAGAACACCATTGATCAATTTAGACTTAAATCGGGATCCCAAACGTTTGATCAAAGAAGATATTCTCCTTACAACTTTTCTATTTGCAACAATAATGGAGAAATAAAAACTGTTCAAGAAATAGTGTTTCTTGAGTTCTAGAACGGATTGAACAATTTATTTCAAGTGCGTCCGTTTCTAATGTCATCTTCCGAAATTATTTATTACTTCATTTCCCAAACTAACACTGGTACTGGAAGACATGTATGTAAATCTTAAATTAAAGATATTTCTTTGCAAACTTAGTTAATCATAATGTAACATAATATATTTTCAATGCTCTCTTATTTCTCTTTGAATTACATATTTTCTGTAGTTAAAAATTTAATTTAAAGTCCCAGCCGTCCCAGCGAGAATTTAAAAAAAATGTACCATAAAGGAAAACAAATTTTCTGTAATTGTAATATTGCACAAATTCTTAACATCCATTGTAACAAATAAAAAAAAAGTATGTACAAAAGTCATTGCAATCGGCGCCCAATTTCCGAAGAGTTCCGATTCCGACACCTCGTTTACAAGTGGCTAAGCAATGGTGCTAGCGGCCGACCGTCCAAGACCGTACAGCCGACTAATGAAGCATAATTACAGCCCCGTGTGTCGGCAACGCCAAAGTCACAGTGTAACAATTGCCTAATTACGCCCCGGATGGAACGTCTAATGGTAGAAAATCGATTCATTCCCCTGGTCGAACGCGGGACCCTGTTCCCATGAATAATTGGTACCGGTACATGAATGTGCTTGTGTGTGAGTGTTTTTTAATACTACAATTCCACTCTAAAATCTTCCGAGTGCGGCTTGTACAACGGACATCAATTAGTTCTATGTTCTGGAATGATTTCGGAATGCCACGAATCAAACAGGCCCCCTTTTTCCTACCCGTAAAACTGACTGCACGATGAAGCGGAAAACATTCCAAGCGAAGAAATAGTCGCTTCATTCTTGGTTGCTACATTCTACCTCCAGGAATACTCGACGCGACGAAAAAATCGGAACCACTATCGCAATGAAACCTTCGGCACAAGGTTATTGTGCAGCGCAATGTAACAACGTACAATGGCGGGAAAATTTTGATTGATATCACAGCTACCGCAATCTCAGGCCCCGATCACCCGATAGGTTTCTTCCTATCCTTCCGAACATCGATACGTCGAAGAATGTCATGTGGAAAAATGAGCGAATGGAATTCACTTTTCGTCATACATTGCTTTGCCGGATGAAGTTAACCGTATGAAGTGCGCGCTGAAGGAGCATGCGGTTCAAACATCAATAAATCTACAAACACACCATACCACCGACATGCTCGTCGTTTATTTTTTTTNTGATATCACAGCTACCGCAATCTCAGGCCCCGATCACCCGATAGGTTTCTTCCTATCCTTCCGAACATCGATACGTCGAAGAATGTCATGTGGAAAAATGAGCGAATGGAATTCACTTTTCGTCATACATTGCTTTGCCGGATGAAGTTAACCGTATGAAGTGCGCGCTGAAGGAGCATGCGGTTCAAACATCAATAAATCTACAAACACACCATACCACCGACATGCTCGTCGTTTATTTTTTTTTAACCCACCCCATGTAGGTCACCGTGCACCGCAGTCGGTGGAAAATAGCCCGGGAACAGATGGAAACTGTACGGGACGCGAACTCAATTCATCAATCATGAACCAGTTTCACATGTCAAGTGCTTTGATGTTTGTCGTTTGAGAACATTTTATTTACAGTCGGTTGAGTTTTGATTTTCTTGTCCGTACTTTACACCCACACCCCTGATCAGCGATTGCTTTCCATTCAGCAGCAGTCTGGGTGTCCCGATCGTGGGTTCGACTCTTCTTGGGAGAACTTTCAAAGGATTTGCTTCCTGTGTTTCGTTTTTTCCTTGCGTCAGCTCTGTGTCACGCTTTTTTTCCATTACGATATGTCAAAGTCAATGCCAAAAGCGCTGAACGCTGGTGCCCATCGTGACTGAAGGCAACTATTCATCCATCCAGCAAAGATCCGGTCATGGGTCTTGACGGGGTGCAAAAAAAAAAAGTATCCAGTGGTATGGATGACTGATTGCACGTAAAATGCACCAGCGTCAAAAGCCGATGTCCAGCGGGCCGGACACGGCGGGAATCTATTTCCGACTTAGTTTTTTTTTTATTCTTTCTTCACCTTTGTTTGTTGCCAGTTCAGCAGTCTATCTTGAAAGCGAATGTCCGAAAGATGCACCTGTCACCCGTTGTGGATCGATCGGTGCCCTTTTTCCATCAATCAACAACACGCAAGAAAGAAAGAGACCGCTTCAATCGATTTCCGCATGATGATGATGATGATCAGTGACATCTGTAGGTGGTTTTGTGAGCAATCGAATTGAATGGAACAGCGAAAAAACACAGGTTGGTAGCATGGAATCACAATATGTTTTTGATCGTTTTTGTGTAAAAGCATTCTCGTCGAACTCTGCTGAGCTGAGTCATTTGAATTAAACAGATTAGTGGACTAATTTGCTGTGAACGGTCAGCATTGATTGAGGTTTGGTGGTGATGGATTATTAAACAAATCAGCATTATGGTTGATTGCGTAACTAGCAATAGCGTTTTTTTCCATCGTACTTTGGAAGTTTTTATTGTCTGAAAACCATTATTTGTAAAGAGAATATTTTTTGTGGTCGATGTGGTTTGAAATACATTCTAATGCTTGGTATTTATTTGATTAAGTACATGCAGATAAATATTACGAATGTACTTAATAATTTACATAATTTGTTGTTCGCTGCATGATAAGGTTTAAAAGTAGTTCTTGCGCACGAAAAGAATGTTTGCACCACGTCGTCTATTAACACAATTTGTAGAGCAAATAAGCTGTGCATGGAATAAAATTCTGCTGCTGGAGCTCTGCTACAAATGGCGAGATCTTTGCGACCCCTAGTGAGAACATCTGATTTTGATCAAGATGTGTCTATCTGATTGAAAACTGTAATATAAGCTGTACTAATATGCCAATTACTTCTGGGTCTTTAATAACCATTAACTTTGTCCCTTGGATTATTTGCCCAAGGTGCAAGATGCTGGAAGCATTGGGCGTATAACGATACAGTTGTACCGAAATGGTGAGATATTCATACGCCCCCCCTTATCGAACGAGTGGGCTTGTCATGTTTTTATAATGTCACCAAAAGACCCAATAATATGTTTTTTTGGATATTCATTTGAGAGGAATGCGTGACAATAATAAAACAATGTTATCAATAATAAGTGCTTTCATTGCCATTGGAAAGCCCTGTTTAATTAATTATCAACTGAGAATTCGTTATTGAATGGGTTAAAGAACTCCTATAACTGAGCATCAACCCTAATAAGTTCTTTTTGTTATTAAGAGCAAATATATATGTATAGATTTGATATATTCGTAAGTGAACTATGTTTAGAACATTTTTGTACCTTCCGACACATTATTCCGGTCCGGACAACAAATAGTTTAATAGCGCATTTGCTCAAACACGTATCTCTCATGCTTATACATTCTCACGACGTATCTCCCTGCGTAATCTGTAATCGGTTGAAACCGTGGATAATTTAATCATTCGCATGAGCTGATTGGCAGTTCATCGTCAAAGGTTCCCACCACAAGCCTGTCCGAAGCAAATCCTCTGTGCTTCAGTGACCGGCCGTCCTGCTGAGCGTGCACAAAGCCAATAACCAGAGCAGCAGTGTACGGTAACAGAAGGAAACAGGCACCCAGCCACTGTTGCACTCCCGGTGTGACCAGCGTCCGATTGAGACATCATACGAATGGTTCCAAATATTTGATTGCCAGCACGATTAACGATTTCGAAGCAATAAAAATCCAATTATCACAGATTGAAGCCCAAAGCCCAGGCTGTAGTTCCGCCGAAACTTTTTTTTTTATTTCCTAATGAGATCAATTTCTCGATTTGTTCGACAAATTATTTACCCCCTATTTTGCAGCGGGGTTTTTTTTTATTCCGGTATTTGTGTAGCTTTTGTACGGACGCTGGCCGAAAGAAGTTAAGCTGACCCAAAAGAAGTGTTAACTACACAATTTCCGGAAATCAAACACGCTGTTCACTTTTGTTGGACAACCGTTTGGGAGCACTGTTCACGATCGAAATGTTTATCTCTAGCAGTTTCGTTGTTGTCCCGCCAGCTTTTCCTGTACGTCTCGTGTTCTTTTTTAGCTGTTCAGCTTTTTTTATGGACCGTTTTTTTTTGTTTTGTTTTGCTGTCCAAGCTTATACCTCAGCTCAGTCCGACTTCAACCGTCAGATGCGTGTAACTCTGCTCGCCCTCTGCTCACGCCATGTTGCGCCATTGCGGAACGTTTATGCTGGTTTATGGTGACGATAGGGTTCGATTGATTGGATTTTACGGTCCGGTACAAATACCTTGCCCAGCCTGGGGTGAGGCACGTCATAAAACCGAATCCAACCCGGCAAGGGTACGAACTCAACGTTCGTACGCGAGAATGCTGCTGGTATACCGGGGATGTAGACTGAATTAATTACCACAAGAAGAAACACGATCGACACGGATCGATCAATAGGTTGCGCACATTCCTCTGTTCGAAAGATCATTCTCGCAGGTCAATCGGAGAGCAAAAGTTTCTGGAAAAAAAGCTCATCGGATGTAGAAGAAGCTCCAATAAATGTACACATCCCACTAATGTTATTGCTCGTGTATCCTCATCTTTGGTTCGAGTTCTCGAGTTTGGAGCGTTCGTTTTGATCGTGCTTTCTCGGATCGGATCGGTCGGATGATCTGCCGCGTCTGTCGAACGAATCGTTTTTATAAACTCAACAAGTTTTGTATTTCTCCTTTACGACAGCCACAGCACGATCAGCAAAATTCTTCTTGCGATCAGTGAACTTCGGATCAAGTGATTTGGCCCATCGCTTATCGATAATCTTTTCGGTTTAATTCCTTCAATGGGGCATGATTTCTGCAAGCATTCCGGGGATAGCTTCCCGGTGCCAAATCGTGCATTTCTTTTTAAATTCGTGTGATCATTTTGACCCGGCGCGGTGCAGTTTCTTTGATCAAAGAAGGCAATACACCATCGGATTATTGTTCGTCAGGTCAGATTTTTGTGTTTTTTTTTTCGTATTCTGAATCGGTTTTAACAATCTGAAGTAAAATTATTTTTTGGGAAATTATTATCGTTCATAAACATTCTTTATGCAGCAATATTGGGGTCTGCCATCTACGATACTCCATGGGACGCGACATAACAGCAATGTGAGGTGGTGGTGTACGACAAAATCACATCTACTGTTCGCACCGTCACTGTACATATATGGAAATAAATTTTAGGATATTATTTTTACAACTTTTGTCGCAGAGTAACTTAATTTTAAAATAAATTTATAATAAATTGAAACTGCAATTGCACCCAATTGCAATGCAAATTGCTATTACACATTAACGTGTGGCATGGGACATCTACCCATACATTGCAATACATAAATTGTTTGATAAGAACGCTAACCGACATTTGAATTGGTGTAGGCTACTTTCATTTCTCTGGGGATTCAAAAGTACTTTGATGTGATTAACAACGAATTCTAGCACTGCTAGAGTGTAAGTTCGGAACTCTGAGCAAGTCTGCGTGTACAGTAGCTATGAACGTCAGAATCTCGAACTATTCTTTCTTTCAGACAGCCCGACAATAGGTCGTTCAATAATCGTAATAATATATAAGCCACGGTCTAATGCACAAGCCTTTGCTCAATAGACATTCTTTGCTGAATGTTAAACAAATTCAAAAACCGTAGATTTGAGGAGCCAACAATATTGTTACATATTTTAACCTTTAATAAACTTTCTATGATGTCTTCAAAGCATCTCAATCACAACTGCGCGTCAATATGTCCGACCAACTCCGTTCAAATGAAGATAATCCCTTGTATTGCTCAACTAACATCATTACATGACCTTTATTACTTACACCATTTCCCTGGTAATTTTAAGATGCTATACCACTTGCTGTACATCAGTTAAAGTCGTCAAAAAAACAGTGCATCGTTTATCACGTTTATTACCCAAACACGGAAGCACCAAAAATACTCTCCGAGCAGGCTTCAATTTCTGGCCCTCGCTTACGTTCACACCGTCGTATCCATACCGTAAAGCACAGGTTACGGCTTTCCTGGGTCGTGCCGTCACATCAAGTGCCCACGACATTAATCGTGACGCACAGACGGTAAACCGTTTCGGCGGCGTATACGCGGTATCTATTTTGAGGCAGCACAGCGCTGTTGCGACGAGGTTCTGAAGAAAGGTATCGCTACTGCTATATACACGGACGCGTGCAGTACGTGCCCGTTCGTCACCGTACAGGAAGCGGGAAGAGGGCAAACGCATAATCAACCGTTGCAGCACGTGCCCTAATGAGTCGTCGGTTCAGAACGCATACGCATTTATCATGCTAATTGATTAACTGTGTCCCGGCGGTGGAGATTGCTGTTGTGACGCCGCATGGTCTCCATCGATGCGGCAGCCGGAAATCGACCGTGGCAGTGACGTTTTCCTGGCAAGTGTCAGTAGCGGCGTTCGAAGCGTTAAAAACCGGTGGGCTTCACAATTGACCTTGAAGTGGATGTGCACGGTTAAAAATAGCACCCTCGAACGTCCCGCTCGTGGATGTTGAATTTATGGTAGGTCCGTGAGAATTAATGCACTCAGTAGCATGGTGTTACTTTCATTACTACTTTAAGTACGCCCACTCGATCATGCGATCACTCATGCGTAACACAAGACCACCCAAAGCATCGGCATACTTGGAAATGGCGAACTGTATTCTTATATGGTCTGCTGGCAAGATGCACCCAGGGCTAGTTATGCATTTCAAAACAGTATGCACGTTAAACATTTAACTTGTAGGACAAACAAATCGATTAATTATAAACGCAATAGTGCAATCGCACTGTTGACTCGCTGCATCATATATTAATACAGCTGGTTATGCCATCCAACTGCAACCGGATACTGTGCCCGGGTTATGCTACGAAGCAGCAGTTTGGGACAGATTTATATACACAACCAATGATAGCAGTTCTCGCCAGCCATGCGACATTGTTGTAATGTAGGTAATTCTTAATCGCAACCGTATGCATTTCTAATGGCCACCATCCAGCCGGAATGCTTGTGTTGACCATTTGCTTGTCCGGTTGTTTGCTTGGTGCTTCATTCTACAGGGGAAAACAATCCTCACTGTAGGGTGGTAAAACACCGATAAAAGACGCATTCCTCGATTCTAGCAAAATGTCACGGAGTCCGTTGGTAGGAAGCACTAACTATTTGTAGTGTTTCGTGCAGACGGTGCTTCCGTTTCGTGGAATTCTTTGTTGCAATCTTCAGTAGTTATATGTTGTTACAAAGTTATAAAAAATAGTGAAAGAATGAAGTGCTTTGCGCAAATTTAATTTTTAAACTATAAGTACAGTTTAGTAAATATTTTGTTTTATAATAAAAGAAGCCTAATATTTTAGTAATAATTTGTTGAAATAATTAGTTTCCCAAGAACAAATAGAGTTCAACATGAATGTGAGAAAAACTGCACAGAATTGAATGACTTACCCCTTTATTTTATAGGCAGTACAAATCAAAATGCTCTGTTTCTTCTAGTTGCGATGTCATTAAAAATATTTGCAACAATATTATATATTTATATAAATGTAAGCTTTATTATGTGTACAAGGATAATAGTGTGAAGATGACAGTTTTTTTTTAGAAAATCCATTTTTAAAAGCATTTTTCTATCAGCTAAATGACAGTCTGAAGTGCACAAAGAAGTCCAAATAAATATAATCCTGGCCAACAAAGAGCGACTTGGGGAAGTTCTTCTGTTTATACAGGAGGCGCTGCTGTAGTGGTGGTCGTCGTCGTCGTCGTCGTGGTTGTAGCGGTCGTTGTTGCTAAAACGAAACATTTCCATTGCATGTAAAACGAACGGTAAATTAAAGCATTAGCGAATTACGTACTTGGCGGTGGCACTTCACACTTTTCATTAATAAACTCCAACTGTATGAACACATCGTTGCAAGGATCGTACGCTTCTGGGCAGGTTGTCGCCACGGCGTATCCGTCGTTATAGCAGACGTAAAAATTTTCCGCCGCTAGCCCCGTGTTGTCGAACTGTTGGCTACAGCAACGGCAGCTATCGACGAACTGTATGCACGGATCGGTACGGTAGCATAGCGTGAAGTCGCACGTGCAGGTATTGTTGACCGCATCGAAGTATAACCCGTAAGGACACTGGAACTCGATCGCACGCCCATCCGTACACTTGTAGTACCGTGTGCAGTACAGCTCGTGCGACAGGTACACCTGCAGCAAGGGTGCCGTTGGACAGAGATAGTCTGGCGGTCCGGTCACGCAGGAACAGCGCTGAACGTCACTACTGAAGATGCTGATGCTGCATGCTACTAGAAGCACCACTACCGTACCGAACCACATTCTGCGTGTCTGCATTACTGCTAACCACTGTGCTAGAGTATACACACTAATGAAGGTTCAAGAAAGCACTGAACGGTCCGAAACGCAGCGGTTTGTCTTATAAAGACTAGAATTATCACGCTTATCACCAGGAATCACCACTAACGCTTGATCAAGGACGGTTCTTCTTTGCCTCAAACAACTATTCCGGATGATTCACTGCCATTCTTGGTGAGTGCCTAAAAAAACAACAACATTCCCTTCGCGTGCTTGGTGCCGATAGACGACGTAGCAGAATGGAAAATAGTCACGCACTTATCGACACACGTAAAGTGCCGTTCGTATGATGGCAAAAAGTTTAAACAGCTGATTAGTAAGTGCAGTGCGCAATACGACCATAAATAGCTGACGAAATTTCCAAAAACCGCCAAAACTTGCTTTTGTCATTTACCAAGTGGTAGGATGAAAGTAGTGAATATGGTGAAAAATAAATATATCAAATAAAAATCACCGTTTCTTCCTTAATACAGAATATCTTTAAAAGTGTTTGAAAAAGCAAACAAAATAATAGATTTTTTTGCACTATTTAAATCATCTAAGATGGGATATTATTCATGTTAGAAATATGATATTGTGAAGAATATGTGACTTTATATCGTGGCAGCATTAAATTCTGGTGCGTTAGAATTGCTCTCAAGCGCTGATGTCGTTAACACAAAGTAATTATCAGTTTTGCAATGTGTCATTTTGCACTAATCAGTTGAATATTCTATGCGACCTATACGTCTATAAAAGGCAGAGTGAAACATAGCAGAGTTGGTAAATAAGAGACGTCGATAGTAAACCACGTTGATGCTTCCTTCTCGAGCATACTAATTCTGATTAATTTGATGATTGAAATCAATGTTTAGTTATAATTTTAAAATTGGAGCAGAAAAGTCTTAAAAATATTCTTGCATTATTCTTAATGCACTATTAAAACAAAACACAAATTTAATTCATCAAGCGATCGCTACAGTGCCTCAAGCGCAAATCTGGACACCATGAAATAAAACAATGTTTCATAAGTGCTAGTCATGAACCAACATAATGGACTTGCCAATTGATATGTTGAACCAAACCATAAATGGCTGCGGTGACAGCTATCATAAGGACTTCCTCTACGCTTATTTTTTATTGACCATTCTATATAGTATTTTCTATCTACAGATTTCATATCTTTACTATAATTCGTGTTGTTAATATAACTAACAAAACCAGGGGGTTAGCGAGGCATTTATGTTAAGAAGAATGAGAAAGCAAAAGGATTGGTTGAATTGTGCCAACCAAATGAATGCGAATGAATGAAAGAATCTTTTAAAGTGATGTAAGCAAAAAGACAAGAAACGGATCAATCAATCCTTACCGTGCCTAGAAAGGTCAGCTAGGAATGTACGGGAATAAATAGAATCGATTCTTTTGTATTTTTTTTGGCTTGGAAGTGGATCAGTTCATGTCCTGATTTATAGTAAGAACCATAGATTTAAAAAAATAATACTCGTTTCTAAAATATGTAAATAATCTATAAATGCTAAAAGATGATCAAATTAGCTGTCCGGATTCGCATTTGGCTCACTGTAGACATTTTAAGTTGAAAAAGAAAAACACTCCAAAGTTTAAAATTATTGACGATTCAACTCATGTATAAAACAAAGGAAACTTAATCCACGATCACCCTGATGCACTATTATGACTGAACCGGAAACCCTGGCCACTGCACCTAGAATGAATGAATGAAACGATAATCAACGTGTAAGAAGAAAGATACGCGTGTGTTCCGATGCACATTCCATTTGCAGTGTGTATGGGGTTTCAACTTAATTTGTGTCATTACTTAATTACCGTCCTAACAGTGGGCGTTGTGGTTAATGATTTATTTATCGTTTTTGTGTTGCCAGATTTTTTAGCGTATGCTGGGTGTTGAACTATGTTTTTTTCAATAACGTTTCAAACAAAATTCAATTCAATCTCTTTCCCGGGTGCTTGTGTGTTTTACGTGGTGGTTCGTGACAGTGGAATCCCATTTATTGGGAAATCAGTGTCATCAAGGATCAAAGCATGATTGATAAACAGCGTGTGGTGTAATTAGTATACAATTGATTGATTTCAAACTAATGAGGTAACTTGTTGATGACAGCTCACTAGCCATAACACATCACCGACATCATAGCGTGAGAAGATTATTAATTGCATGTAACTTAGTTTCTTTGTTTAAATAATAACGCATTTTTCATGTGTATAAGCAATTTTCCAAATGCATTATTATTGTTTAGTAGAGTTAGTGAGCGTAATAATAGTTTTCGTATGTAAATTCTGGCTACAATACATAACCTCTTCTATTAAGTTTTTTAGTATTAAAATAAATCATACATTTTCTCTCATTATGTGTAAAAGGTTTGCAGAAATATTCGTGTGACTCCTATGGAGGTCGATTTAATGCGAATGGGCTTATGAAAAACATTACTTAACCACTAATGTCATGCGCGTATAATTCTCAGAATAAATACGAACCCTAGTTATGTGTGGCGATTTATTGTAAAAAAAAAAATAAAGGATACGAATGAAGAATTTAAACACCCCCTTTCGGCAGAATGGAAATATAGTTCCAGCGCCGTCCTGAAAATGTTGACTCCCTTAATTGAATGCGAAGAAAACAATGAACCTAAAATAATAGCCGATGGAACTGATAAATATGCGACAAGCATAAATCATTACCACCAATTGGCCAGCCGGGGTCGGTTGCACGAACCCGGACCAATTTGTGCCCGCAGAAGACATCAACCCCACGCGTCGAGTTCCGCCCGGCGCCAAACCAAGAATTGAGTCATCGTTTTTCACTGGAACACGCGGCCGAAAGGAACATGCTACGGAGGGGGGCCGAACAAAAAATGTATTTCAACCAATTACCACAATCGTATGCATGCAAATAGGGCAACCGTGGCCCATTCGATCCATTTTCCATACGCTGGACGCTGTACGTTTCGCACCCCGGCCGGTGTGCCGTTTCCTATATCCGGTCGGTGCGTGTGGCCGGCNTCCGCCCGGCGCCAAACCAAGAATTGAGTCATCGTTTTTCACTGGAACACGCGGCCGAAAGGAACATGCTACGGAGGGGGGCCGAACAAAAAATGTATTTCAACCAATTACCACAATCGTATGCATGCAAATAGGGCAACCGTGGCCCATTCGATCCATTTTCCATACGCTGGACGCTGTACGTTTCGCACCCCGGCCGGTGTGCCGTTTCCTATATCCGGTCGGTGCGTGTGGCCGGCTGGGACAGTGCAGTGTAGGGAGAAATTATACCTTACGTCCGAGCGAGGATTATGAAAATGTATGCTTGCTGCTGCTGTGATCAATGGGTTTTTGCACTAATGAAAATCGTGCACGAGACGCGGTACAACCGTTCGGCCAGTAGCGGGTGTTTGTTTAATTAAGCGCAGAAAATGACGATGCGGCCTGATGAAAGGGCCGGCCACAGGAACGGGCAAGTGTAATGTATTCCACCCATTTCGACCTGTTTTAATGCTAGCCGTACGTCCTTCATGTAGCACACGTGATAATTACGGGCCTAGAACCCTTTCTTTTTTTTTGCCACGCTTAGACGCTGCACGGTGTAAGCAGCAAATTGTTGGCAGGTTTTATGTTGTTGTTTCGCCTGTGCCAGTGCTGTGATAGATGTAAGTTATCCGAACGATGACATTTCATTGCTGCCTTTTTAACTAACCGGGTCACCCTTCACACTAGCCGGTAGCCGCTTGCTGTACGCCTGATGACATCTGTTCATATTCTTTACAAAACCATATTTGACTTGTAGAAAGAAAGACGAATGAAAAGAAATTCCTGATGTTGAATCTGTTTCCGTACAAAGTTGACGAGAAAGCTATACTCCGTCAGCCGATTCTACTGTTATGTATTGTAATTATAATTCTATCTTGCTTTTCTTCTACTAGCACAAAACTTTTAATGATGTACAGTGTAAAGCTTTGGTGAAATGATGTTTATTTGTGTACGATAAGTACAATGGTTTGCAATGAGTTGCGACGTAAAAAAATCCCAATAGAGAACCTAGTGATTAAAAGATAATTGTCGGCAGAATACATCTACGACACGTCAGGACCAGTCTCTCTAACTCTCTCTCTCTCCCTGGCTTACTAGGCTATTAGTAGTAGATATACCAAGTAGTTGCATAGCCAGTGCTCAACTGCGGGGGAACGGTCCGAATGGAATTTGAACCCGGTCCGGTCGTGTTGGGACTAGCGCCGTTTCCAAATACACTACCGAGCTGTCCCAACCACTATCAGTTAGGATCAGTATTTGATCCGATTCGGGTTACGGCATGCAAAGGCCATAGGAGAACCAGGAGTGAACTGCAAGTCGCAGAATGCTTCACGATTTACAGTGACTCAAACGAGGAAATGTTTACAGCTCATTGATGCCTCTTATTGATTTAATTTAAAATAAGTAAGTAATTTTACAATTTTTCACGAAAATTACAAACAAAAACGAATAAAAAAAATCACAAATAATCCGGTAGGCTCAGCTTACAGTTGGCATGAAAAGCTGGCGTCTTTATAGCTAGAATAACAGTCATTTTGACTGTCATTTGCATAGATTTTATTTTTTCCGATCAATTGTATCGATTAAAGCATACAACTTTAGTTTATGCATCAAATTAACTTTTCTGTTCTGTAGTACGAATTCCAAACAATGTTCAACACTTCAAAATTATCTCTAAAATTATCAGCAATGAAATTTAATGGCCTGTAGCAAAAAATAGGACATACCAAGCTTTTTAAAAGCAATTATTAATGCAATCACCAAACCGAATGGTAGCAAATTACTCAACCAGCAATTGCCGTTCATTAGGCTGTGGAATGGAATTCAAATTTACAGAACCGGTCGAATCGCTTAACACGTTCAAAGCGCGTAAATATTCTAACACATTTTGTCACGCTCCGTACGTGCACGTGCATTCACGTGTTCATTTAAATGTTAGTGTGTGTGTGTGTGTTTTTTTTCGTTTTTCGGGACAATTCTAATTCCACAAGCTTCCATTAGGTTAGCGTGCAGATGATTTGGCTGGTTAGTTGACGGTGTTTGGATTGCAGGAAAATGTGCAAACGTCACCAACGATAGAATAGAATAAAAAAAAAACACACACACACAGGAAAAAAGCAGACATGAAACTGACCCAAAACCCCTTACAGCTTTCATGTCACGAACGTCAGTGCATCCGCTGCGTTTTATGCAGAATGAAAAGTTCAAATGCACACCGGGCACAGCGGCAGATAAAATAAATTATTCGTTTAAATAAACATTCACAGGCGCATTTATTTTTCGTTGATGTTAGTTGTCACCCCACAGCAACAGCCACGGGCACGATGGCCGTATCTGCACCTATCTGTACCTATCTGTTTTGATCGCAGGGCGATGCAACAACGACAATACACTACCAAATGAAAAAAAACAAATGCTTAATTTGATTTCAAACGATTTCGCATCCCTGAACACTTTTCATGTGTCCATACTGCAGAGGGTGGTAGTACTAGTTTGTTTGATCCTGGCCACAATTTGGAGGTTCTATTTGTTGGAATTTTTTAATGCCCGAAGATTATTATTCCCGGTTGCAACATCATTTATCATAACTTAAAGTCATTTTGTTCAATAGTGGTAACATTCTTTCGATGATAAATTGTGTAAATATTGTGTGTTCCTGAAAAACGGCTAAAAACAATGTCTCTTTCTCTCTCTTTTTGGCTTAACGACCTACCAGATCCATACCGGCCATCAAATGGTTTACTAGACTATTAAATACCACGTAGTTGCATAGTCAGTGCAAACTACGGGGGAACGGTCCGAATAGGATTTGAACCCGGTCCGGTCGTGTTAGGATCTAGCGCCGTTTCCAAATACACCACCGGGCCGCCCTACACAATGTCATTTTATTTTATTTCATAGTGAACACTATTTTGCTACAAATGTCTATAATAAATATAGAAAGACAATTTTTAAACAGAACGCCTTAAATGTTGTATCTTCTTTAGGGGAAATTTTAAATTAAGAAGTACGGTAAACCATACTGTTAGTTTCTCCAATATTTTTTTTCTTCTTTTTAGAGCTCCTTCCATTACAATGATCGACAAAAAGATAGAACAACTGCGTGACGAATCGGAGCAAAATGATCAAAGAAAATAAAGCAACACATCCTAGTGCGAAACCGTTTAATGCATATTCATTTCCAGACGTGCTGTGATGCGTTTCAAAGTGCAGTGCCGTTGGGTGGAGAACACTCAAAGCGCACAACATTTGAAAGAGCAGCGAAAACATGCGGAGATGACAGCGTTGAACCCTCCATCCGTGTCGTCACTGCAGCAGACTGCATCGAATTCAGCTTTACGTCCGCTGTGCCATCCTTTGTGGCCTTGCTTTCCCTAAGCGTCGCGCATGTCTGACCGTCCAGCGTGGCCAGTCGAAATGGTTTCCCTTTTTCTCGTTTGATTATGCTTCCCGATTAATTCTAACCGTGGCGTGCCTTCAAATGTGACCCTCCTGAAATGGAACAAAACGAGAGAAAGAACAACAACCACAAAAAAAAACAATGAACGCTACTGATCACTATCGCAGCTCGTATGCGTCATCATCCACATCTCGCCCGTTACTGGAAAGTGCATTCAATAATTATCACTGATTAGCGCGATGAAATTGGAAAATTATGCGTTTCCACACCGCCCAGACCCGGATAGCGGCGGTGGTTTTGTATTTTTTGTTCCGTTTTTCGGGGGGATTGGGAAAGGCGGAGGTGGGAGGCATCAATTAAGCCACCACCTTCAGTCTCTCATCCACACCCTTCCGTAGTCGCCTGTCGCCTTCAGGTTCTCCCGTTTTGGTTGCCGCTTTTTGCGGTCGTGCTGGGTGTTTACGCGGTGCGAACTTTTGCAGGTGCAGGACTCGGTTTCGGCCCATCACCGAAAATGCGCCACCCCTAATGGGCAATGAATGTTTAAGGCTACGGTCGTGTTGCTCGATGACTGGCACCCCGAGACGGTCTGTGGATGCTTTCAAGCAAAATTGTGCTCATAGAAACGCTTTTAAGAATGCAGCCCGAGGGGGAAAAAATCGCTTGATAAGCGTAACATATGCAATCGGTAGGTAAAAATTAATGATTATCTGCCCTGATCTCTGCTGTTTTGTGTGCACCATTGCAGTTATCATGGTATGAACAGTGGCTTAAATGTGTAATCCGCTCTAAATACGGTGATGATACGGTTTTTGACACCTTTCCTAATATTCTTAACGTTTGTTTGAATTTTGGCACGTTCGAACGTTGTTTTGAACAAATATCTAACAGTTCTTACTGCAAACATTTTTAAGTTTTTATTTTATTTATTATCGATTATGACGACTCAACGCCATATTGACAACGGTTTGTGCTGACTGAGTTTATGTGCAATGATAATGAAGCATATTTTCCTTATTCTTTGTCTAATTGCGGGAATACTCGGTTGATTATTAAAAACATGTTACCTAATTAATTACTTTTTTTAGCAAAACGATAAAATCTATTTAATTTTACTTTATATTACAATGGGACAACGCTAGAATATTTGGAATAAGGCATCAATACTTTAATAATTAATAATTAATGATGCTATACAAACATTGTTCTGATACTTAATTAGTTTGGTTGAATGTAAGATTTTTGTTTTAATTAGTTTCTACTTGAAGCTTAGTTTTAAAAAAAACTTTCGATAAAATGCCAAGAGAAATCTACATTCTTGGTGTTGTTCCTATTGCTCAAAGAAAAAAAATGATAAAACTTCAATTTAATTCTTTTATTTGTTAACAATTTGTTTATCGATTATTATTTCCAGCATCAATTGTAAATAAATCCTTTTATTAGGTTTTGTTTTGTTGAGAATTTTTTTAAATTATTTAATTTAAGTTTTAAAATTAGTTTTACTTATTTCTTTACTGACAATTGCGAAAGTTCTCGATCCTTTTGATTTCCATAAGCGGTTATTTAAAGCCATTATCTGCCAAATCTCAGTCAAATCAGTGCATCTATGGTTTTAATGTAATTGCAGTTTTTTTTCTAATTTTAATTACTTCACATCTCGTTAAAACAGATTTTTATGTATAAATATTGAAAACTATAAATTCAACCATGGTTTTTGCTATAAGTTTCCTTTCCTGCATTACGTCAGTTTTCTCACTAAATCGAATTTAAATTTCATCGAATTTCAACAGAAATGCAAAACAGATCTAAAATCTGACATTTTGAAATTTAATTTTCATTTCATCATGTAAAATGTATCAGTACGTATTAATTTTTCCGAAAAACTTTCAATTTCTGATGGCGACAACATCTGTCGTTTCTGGCATAAATTCTAAAACTATGCAATGGATGTAAACAAATAATGTGTTTATTTTTTATTCACTCAACACAACTAGTTTCGTTGTTTATGAACCACATTCACCAAAACAAAACAAAAAAAAATCAAACATTTTCCCTCAGTTTCATAGAAGGAGCAGTTTTTCCACTTCCAGGAATTTCCACGCTCAACCCAAGTACGAACAGAAGAAAGAAAAAAAAAAGCATCATCAGTGCGTACAACAGAATAATGCGTCATACGGTTGCCCTTATAGTTCACTTAACAGCCAGTAGAAATCATTCCGTCCAAATAAACCATCCACTTTTATGGTGCTATCGAGCCCAACCCAGAACCAAAACGTTGCGGAAGCGTACGTTACTAGCCCGGCCGGGATCATAACCCCAATGGAGGCACCCAGTAGGCTGCCCCGATCATACTCCGTCATCAAAACCGCTCAAACAGCTGACAGCAATCAATCCAAAGTGGTAACGAAACGGGGCAAACAACAAGAACGAAAAAAAAGCTGAAACGTTAAAAAGACAAATAAACATTTCGAGACGACATGATCACGAGACGAGGGTGACCAATGCGGCGAGAAAAACAACAAAAAAAAACATAAAAAAGGATAGAACTACCCTCAAAATGTTCTACAAGAATTCTGCTGGTTTTTTGAAGTCACTTGCCGCTATTGAAACGGCCGCCATGTTCAGCTTCCGCATCACGGGTCGGTAGAAAATGTCATCCCACGTTTTGACGAACGGGCAAATAAATTTCATAAACACGCCAAAAAGCATCCCGCATGTCGCGGTCCTTGCCCTTCTCGCGTACAGTATTGGGTACGTTCCGCATTGTGTGCCCGTGTTTGCATTCAATAACAAAAAAAAAAAATGCGCTTCCACCATTTGTTACGAGGTACTTGCGCATCGTACAAATGCCGCGTAACAGTGGACCGGCCATTTATGAGGGGATGCCTTGTATCGCATCACACGAGCGACATTTAGCACCAGCCGTTTGTTTGCGTTGGCTTTTCCCTAACCCCTCGGTGGCAGGAATTCTTTCATTTGCGCTTTTAAACCAAAGAAAGAAAGAAAAAAAAACACCCAAAAAAAAAACCCAGGACCCTATCCTGTTTCGGGTTGATTTCTATTTCTATTCACCCTTGCCACAGTTCGCAGCCGTACGTCACGATTAGTGGTTAGTACGGGCACATTCGGATTGAAACGAAAATGAAAGGACCTAAAGAAAGCATTTGATAATAAGGAAGAAAGGCGAGCAACAACAAAAAAAAAATGCCCGAAATAAAACACCTCTCTCATGCGTAACCCGGGCAAGTGTTTATGCTGCCTTCGTCACCGCATTAGGAGCACATAATCGCATACAGGCAGCGATAGTCGCGCAACAACAAAACAAAAAAAAGCCCCCTCATCCATGTGTCCGGACTTCCCTTGCTTATGCTGTTAATCTCCGCCAAACGATCAATCGATCCCATGCCGTGTACGGTAACGGTGCGGCAAGGACTTCCTTTCGGAAGAATTATGATGCATTCGAATCCTTCCGTTTCGTGCCGCAGCGGGAACAGTACACAGCAGCGCTTTAGAGGCAGTCGGACTGACTGCCATGCACTGCCGTATGTTGTGCTTCTCGTCCCGGGGAGTGCGTTTTTCATTTTTCCACTGCAAAATTAAACCCCAGGACGTCCCGGATCGCCCAGGGACGGTTGGGGGGAAGGGGAAAAGAAGTGGAGAAGTGGAGGAAGGGAAAAAAAAGGGATCGGTAGTATTTTCTCTTTACACTGCCGTATGCTTTGTAAAGCCGGAAATGGAACGGTTTCGGTGAGGTGAAGTTTGCCGGAATTGTGCTAGGAGGGTTTTTTTCTCGCTTGCTCCACTGGTGTGTGTGTGTGTGTGTGTGTGTGTGTGTGTGTGTGTGTGTGGGGTACATGTCAGGCTTTACACTTTTATTTAATTTAACATCTTAGTGGTTTTGATAAAGAGTTCTTTTTTATGTATGTGTCCTATTCTCGTTAACTTGTTCATAACTTTTATCATTTTTATAAATAAGAAAACAGAAAACAACGACGCTAGGTTGCCAACACGACCGGACCCGGTTCAAATCCCATTCGGACCGTCCCCCCGTAGCACGGTCTGACTAACCGG
Source organism: Anopheles rivulorum (assembly GCA_018908115.1). NCBI lineage: Eukaryota > Metazoa > Arthropoda > Insecta > Diptera > Culicidae > Anopheles > Anopheles rivulorum. The sequence goes on from CM032179.1 coordinate 13,841,719, forward strand.
CTACGTGGTAAAAATTAGTCTAATACGGCCCGGTCCGTTCTAACATAATAAAAAAAAAAAAAGAAAACATCATTAAGTTCCAATTTTTTTTAATTTAAATTAAAGAATGAATAAAGGTACAGTACGTGGTGCAAACTGTATGGAAAATTATTACAAAAAAAAACAACTAACCTAATCTTGTTACGAAATATATAAAACCTCAATTATTACAAATATTAAACACCAAAATAAATCATACACAAAAATTTGTTTTCTTCCTGTGGAAATGTTGATGAATGAAGCAAACTATCCAACTCTCCAATTAGAGTGCACAATTTGGACGCCTCCATCTGCTTCGTTTTAAAGCGAACCATATGAACATTTCACGTGTGGAACATTTTTAAGTATTTTATTTTACATTATATTTCCCTACCGTCTCGGCTTCTGGGCAATCGAAATTTTCGCTCGAAAAGGGCAAAGTCCTTTGCTAAAACGGAAGTTGAACCGTGTGTCGTGTGGGGGTTAATTTCGCTTGTTGCTGAGATATGATGGTTGAATGAACCAGATGGAGTGGCCCTCGTCGTCATGCGACGAGGGGAAGTAAAATTCTTGCAAGCGGTCAAATTTCCATCTGTTGAGATTTTTATCCTACCGAAAAAATCGTGCTTAAAATACCCAGGAAATGGCCACTTGTGCGAGGTAGGCATGGGATTTGGTGCGAGTAAAAGTGTTTCTTAGAAATTTCGTCTAGCGTAGTTTGGATTGTGAGTGGTTTTATTTTCTGGTATAATCGATCTATATTCCTTTGGCCATCCGAAGCGAATATTCGGCTTCTGCTAAACGACAAATAAATTATTCAGGTCTTCTCTGTAAACTTTTCCATTCGGCAAGTATGAAAATTCGCTGATTGTTTATCTTTGCCTTACCAACGGGGAAAAGTTTTACCACTGTCCAGATTGGAAACGCATCCGTTACATTCAAATCACAGCCATGCCGTGTAGTAATTTCGCTCGATTAAGGTACTTTCTTTCGTGCAAAAGCTTCACACTTTTTTCCCCCCCACAGACAGAATGTATCTTTTGGGATGTTTTCTTGCAGGAACGTCTGATTCTGTTCCGGTTCCACCGACCGATGATTACATTCTATTTGTTCTAGGCGTAGTTTTGCCTTCATTTTCTCATTCTGTTTGGTGGCCTATTTTCAGCCGGAGCGAGCGCGTTGAAGGAATACTAAACAGCGCACCAGTAACGATATTCGGAAGTGACCGCTAGCTAGAATCAAGCATCAGCTTTTGGGCAAGATTGCGTAAGAAATGTGGTTCCCTTTTCCCTGCCTTTGTCCAACGGGTACTGGTTCCACTTGGCAAAAAGGCTAATTATTCATCCGCGAAAGAGCGCAGCAAGTTTGCTTTTGATTCGTTATTTTGGACTTTTGGTGGTGGGTTTTATTTACTGTTTTTTGTGTGTGTTTGTGTGTGGGTAGGATTTCTTACCACTAGTACATACTAGTTTCTTGTATTCGAATAAGTAAATAGAGAGAAACTAATTTTGTTCCATACAACACGAATGAAACAATAAATAGGTCAAATTCGATGTATTATGAATAATGGGCAAAGAATTATGAATTGAAAAAAAATACTTCCGCTACGTAAACCACCGGAACGAATGGGAAGCATAAGTTTGTTGCTTTATCACATCATCAAAATATCCGAACCGACAGCCGAATGATTTGCTGCACGTTATCAATTGTCTGCAATCGATCGCGTCACACTTTGCTGCATCGCGCCATCAACCTTATGGCACGCACACTTTACCCTGTTCCGCACAGGAATTACACCGTTGACCGTTGTTTACTGTTTCACCCTTCGCATTACAGAAAGCCCTTTTCCGACTGTCGACGTCACGCCGACACAAAAGCGCCGAAAGTCATGCATAATTTGCAACGATTTGATTCGCCACCGTTACGGATTTGGTTGAGTAATGTTGCCATTTTTACGATTGTCAGCAAACAGACTGCCATGCAGCGCCTGTTCGCATCGGGTATGTGTTGTTTCAATTTTGGCGTACGAACCGCAGCCCCAGTGCATTCGCTTGCCGAATTGTTATTGTTTGACATATGACGACGACGTGTTTTTGTTTTCCTTTTTTTCCACTGGCCCGAGTGTCTAAGTCTAAGTCATGGGATGCGTTTTGGTGAGTGTTGTTTGGCGAAGCAATTTATGCTGGCTATGCAACAAAACGCGACCGAACAGACAGAACCGAGAAATCAACCGGCGAGCAAAGTGGGGAATCGATTTGTACGCAGTTGGAACAAACGTTTGAGAATTTTAACACGTGCTGTTTTTGGGGTGATTTCTTTTTTTGTTAGTGTACTTCCTTTCCGCACGCCGTTCCAATCAAAACAAACAATAATGTTTATCAACGAGCAGCGAGTGAGACAGTCGCTTGCGCAAAAACACTTCCGTTCCGAATGAATGGACACCGTGTTGTTCTTGCGTGCGTATGTGTCTGCATGTGCAAAAGGGCAATAGTAGTTGCAGTTAGTTTGGTAACAATTTGAACATATTTTCTGACCCGGACCTGCAAAACTTCTGCCTGCGTCCCAAGCAAGCAGCAAAGGCATCGCTATCTAATTGAATGATTTACATTACCACTTCACCGCATCGTTAGATGGAATTGGAATTGCAGGAATGTTAACTATCAAGCGTTTCCTTTTTCTTTTGGAAGAATATTTCAGGCACGTTGATTAAATTAAATTAACATTTAAGAGTAGGAATTTTGTTCGGTTCTTTTACTGGGAACGAGATTAGTTCACACATTGTGGGGCCATACATTATTCACAACGAAAGCGCTTGGCGTTCCCAGGTGCTAGTTTATGTTTGTTCCGGGTCGCGCTTTGCAAGGGAAAGTAGAAGATTTCGTTTTTTTTCTGTAAGAAGGTTAAATGTATACAGCATTTTCGGAAGTAAATTTCTGCTCCCTAAACGATCCAAAATGTTAACAGTGATTCCAACACTTTTCCTCAGATGGCTTTACGATTCGTTCATTCGCTACCGTTCATCAGGGGAAGCTGATACAGCTGATGAAATGTTTCACACAGCAAACGGCCTGTCCAAAACCGGACTTACGAAGGAGGGGAAATTCATCCGGCCGGTTGTGTTCATTTCCCCGTTTTTGATGGGAGTTTATTCGGGCCTTTCGTTAAGTCGACGAAGTGAAGCGGCAGGGCGAAAACGTACCAGTGAACCGGCAAACGAATGTAGTCGCATGGCCGGACCAGCACTGTAAACAAAACCATCACCAACCCCACTGGTGAACCATTTTCGAACGTAACTTGCCGAACCACAACAGCGGCATCGAATGCGTTGAACGTGCAGTTTAGTCTTCAATTCATTCATGTCTATCCGTAAGGTTGTTCATTCATTCGTTCCGATGAATGCTGAATTCAATACGTTGAACAGAATTACAGGGTTGAATTGGGGGAGCACGATGAAAGTTTATTGTACATCGATTTAAAATTTATATATCATTTGAAAATACATTACAAAATTAAATGCTTCACTTCTTTTCATACTTTACCACATGTAATGTAAATAAATGGATTATCATTTATTTCTGAAAAAGAATATTGAATTTAATTTGTTTTATTTTTAAAACAGTTACATTTCACGTGAAGAATCAGCTTAAGTAAAACACAACACTTTTGTCATTCAAAGAGAATAAAAATATTAAATCATTGAAAACTAACAGCGAAAAGTGCAATGATAATAAAAGATTATAAATGTTTCAGGTAATCAATAATGAATTGATTAACAGATTAACTAAAGCTTAAGAAAAAATATACAAAAACAGACGTTTGAAACAAAACGTAAACGTCTATTAAACAATAATTCTATTAAATGTTATTAAATAGAACGTAAATGAAATATGTATATGAAAGAATTAAATATGTTTTTCAAACAATTGATCTATAATGCAACAAATAAACCGAACAATTTCTTCATTCTACCCCTTCAGCCATCATTCAATACCACCGTCGAACAGATATGAAACTCGCGATTCACAACGATTCATTCCTTCCGTCCGTAATCGCACCGATGTGTGTCGATGTGTTGGTAACGTCAGCGCAAAACCGTTCGGTGCCCGTGTTTGTGTTCATTTCATTCATTTCCCTAACCTCGGCGCGTGCGGACGCGTGTCGCGCGTTGTGTTCAAACGGACCCAAACTACGTATCGTGAAAATGTTAGTGGTCGAAAACACTGAAACTATAGCGTCGAATGTGATCTTGCGCTGATCTTCGTGTGACTAGAATTGCTGAAAACGTGTTTAAAATAGAAGGTAATT
>CM032179.1:13846058-13928222 GCA_018908115.1 Anopheles rivulorum
GTTGTTTTGCGCTTCCCCGCCGGGGGGGGTTTTTTTTTTCTTTTCCAAAAAAAGGGGGGGGGCGGGGGGGGGCCGGGGCGGGGGGGGGGGGGGGGGGGGGGAAGAAAAAAAAAGGGGGGGGGGGGGGGGGGGGGGGGGGGAGGGAAAAAAAGGGATCGGTAGTATTTTCTCTTCACACTGCCTGCCTGCTTTGTAAAGCCGGAAATGGAACGGTTTCGGTGAGGTGAACTTTGCCGGAATTGTGCTAGGAGGGGTTTTTTTCTCGCTTGCTCCACTGGTGTGTGTGTGTGTGTGTGTGTGTGTGTGTGTGTGTGTGTGTGTGAGTGCATGGTACATGTCAGGCTTTACACTTTTATTTGATTTAACATCTTAGTGGTTTTGATAAAGAGTTCTTTTTTATGTATGTGTCCTATTCTCGTTAACTTGTTCATAACTTTTATCATTTTTATAAATAAGAAAACATCATTAAGATCCAACTTTTTTTTTTTATTTAAATTAAAGAATGAATAAAGGTACAGTACGTGGTGCAAACTGTATGGAACATTATTACAAAAAAAAAAACAACTAACCTAATCTTGTTACGAAATATATAAAACCAAAATTATTACAAATATTAAACAACAAAATAAATCATACACAAAAATTTGATTTCATCCTGTGGAAATGTTGATGAATAAAGCAAACTATCCAACTCTCCAATTAGAGTGCACAATTTGGACGCCTTCATCTGCTTCGTTTTAACGCGAACCATATGCACATTTCACGTGTGGAACATTTTTAAGTATTTTATTTTACATTATATTTCCCTACCGTCTCGGCTTCTGGGCAATCGAAATTTTCTCTCGCAAAGGGCAAAGTCCTTTGCTAAAAACGGAAGTTGAACCGTGTGTCGTGTGGGGGTTAATTCCGCTTGTTGCTGAGATATGATGGTTGAATGAACCAGATGGAGTGGCCCTCGTCGTCATGCGACGAGGGGAAGTAAAATTCTTGCAAGCGGTCAAATTTCCATCTGTTGAGATTTTTATCCTACCGAAAAAATCGTGCTTAAAATACCCAGGAAATGGCCACTTGTGCGAGGTAGGCATGGGATTTGGTGCGAGTAAAAGTGTTTCTTAGAAATTTCGTCTAGCGTAGTTTGGATTGTGAGTGGTTTTATTTTCTGGTATAATCGATCTATATTCCTTTGGCCATCCGAAGCGAATATTCGGCTTCTGCTAAACGACAAATAAATTATTCAGGTCTTCTCTGTAAACTTTTCCATTCGGCAAGTATGAAAATTCGCTGATTGTTTATCTTTGCCTTACCAACGGGGAAAAGTTTTACCACTGTCCAGATTGGAAACGCATCCGTTACATTCAAATCACAGCCATGCCGTGTAGTAATTTCGCTCGATTAAGGTACTTTCTTTCGTGCAAAAGCTTCACACTTTTTTCCCCCCCACAGACAGAATGTATCTTTTGGGATGTTTTCTTGCAGGAACGTCTGATTCTGTTCCGGTTCCACCGACCGATGATTACATTCTATTTGTTCTAGGCGTAGTTTTGCCTTCATTTTCTCATTCTGTTTGGTGGCCTATTTTCAGCCGGAGCGAGCGCGTTGAAGGAATACTAAACAGCGCACCAGTAACGATATTCGGAAGTGACCGCCAGCTAGAATCCGGCATCAGCTTTTGGGCTAGATTGTGTAAGAAATGTGGTTCCCATTTTTTTGTTTTTGGTTCCACTGGTTCCACTTGGCAAAAAGGCTAATTATTCATCCGCGAAAGAGCACAGCAAGTTTGCTTTTGATTCGTAATTTTGGACTTTTGGTGGTGGGTTTTATTTACTGTTTGTGTGTGTGTGTTTGTTTGTGGGTAGGATTTCTTGCCATTAGTACATACTAGTTTCTTGTATTCGAATAAGTAAATAGAGAGAGAAACTATTTTTTGTTCCATACAACGCGAATGAAACACTAAATAGGTCAATTTCGATGTATTATGAATAATGGACAAAGAAATATGTAATAGAAAAAACATACTTCCGCAACGTTAACCACCGGAACGAATGGGAAGCGTAAGTTTGTTGCTTCATCACATCATCAACATATCCGAACCGTCAGACGAATGATTTGCTGCACGTTATCAATTGTCTGCAATCGATCGCGTCACACTTTGCTGCATCGCGCCATAAACCTTATGGCACGCACACTTTACCCTGTTCCGCACAGGAATTACACCGTTGACCGTTGTTTACTGTTTCACCCTTCGCATTACAGAAAGCCCTTTTCCGACTGTCACAAAAGCGTCGAAAGTCATGCATAATTTGCAACGATTTGATTCGCCACCGTTACGGATTTGGTTGAGTAATGTTGCCATTTTTACGATTGTCAGCAAACAGACTGCCATGCAGCGCCTGTTCGCATCGGGTATGTGTTGTTTCAATTTTGGGCGAACGAAACGCAGCCCCAGCGCATTCGGTTGCCGAATTGTTATTGTTTGACATATGACGACGACGTGTTTTTGTTTTCCCTTTTTTTCCACTGGCCCGAGTGTCTAAGTCTAAGTCATGGGATGCGTTTTGGTGAGTGTTGTTTGGTGAAGCAATTTATGCTGGCTATGCAACAAAACGCGACCGAACAGACAGAACCGAGAAATCAACCGGCGAGCAAAGTGGGGAATCGATTGGTACGCAGTTGGAACAAACGTTTGAGAATTTTAACACGTGCTGTTTTTCGGGTGATTTCTTTTTTTGTTAGTGTACTTCCTTTCCGCACGCCGTTCCAATCAAAACAAACAATAATGTTTATCAACAAGCAGCGAGTGAGACAGCCGCTTGCGCAAAAACACTTCCGTTCCGAATGAATGGACACCGTGTTGTTCTTGCGTGCGTATGTGTCTGCATGTGCAAAAGGGCAATAGTAGTTGCAGTTAGATTGGTAACAATTTGAACATATTTTCTGACCCGGACCTGCAAAACTTCTGCCTGCGTCCCAAGCAAGCAGCAAAGGCATCGCTATCTAATTGAATGATTTACATTACCACTTCACCGCATCGTTAGATGGAATTGGAATTGCAGGAATGTTAACTATCAAGCGTTTTCTTTTGCTTTTGGGAGAATATTTCAGGCACGTTGATTAAATTAAATTAACATTTAAGAGTAGGAATTTTGTTCGGTTCTTTTACTGGGAACGAGATTAGTTCACACATTGTGGGGCCATACATTATTCACAACGAAAGCGCTTGGCGTTCCCAGGTGCTAGTTTATGTTTGTTCCGGGTCGCGCTTTGCAAGGGAAAGTAGAAGATTTCGTTTTTTTCTGTAAGAAGGTTAAATGTATACAGCGTTTTCGGAAGTAAATTTCTGCTCCCTAAACGATCCAAAATGTTAACAGTGATTCCAACACTTTTCCTCGCATGGCTTTACGATTCGTTCATTCGCTACCGTTCATCAGGGGAAGCTGATACAGCTGATGAAATGTTTCACACAGCAAACGGCCTGTCCAAAACCGGACTTACGAAGGAGGGGAAATTCATCCGGCCGGTTGTGTTCATTTCCCCGTTTTTGATGGGAGTTTATTCGGGCCTTTCGTTAAGTCGACGAGGTGAACCGGCAGGGCGAAAACGTACCAGTGAACCGGCAAACGAATGTAGTCGCATGGCCGGACCAGCACTGTAAACAAAACCATCACCAACCCCACTGGTGAACCATTTTCGAACGTAACTTCCCGGGCCACAACAGCGGCATCGAATGCGTTGAACGTGCAGTTTAGTCTTCAATTCATTCATGTCTATCCGTAAGGTTGTTCATTCATTCGTTCCGATGAATGCTGAATTCAATACGTTGAACAGAATTACAGGGTTGAATTGGGGGAGCACGATGAAAGTTTATTGTATATCGATTTAAAATTTATATATCATTTGAAAATACATTACAAAATTAAATGCTTCACTTCTTTTCATACTTTACCACATGTAATGTAAATAAATGGATTATCATTTATTTCTGAAAAAGAATATTGATTTTAATTTGTTTTATTTTAAGCTTAAGTAAAACACAACACTTTTGTCATTCATATGAGAATAAAAAGATTAAATCATTGAAAAATAACAGCGAAAAGTGCAATGATAATAAAAGATTATAAATGTTTCAGGTAATCAATAATGAATTGATTAACAGATTAACTAAAGCTTAAGAAAAAAACAAACAAAAACAAACGTTTGAAACAAAACGTAAACGTCTATTAAACAATAATTCTATTAAACGTTATTAAATAGAACGTAAACGAAATATGTATATGAAAGAATTAAATATGTTTTTCAAACAATTGATCTATAATGCAACAAATAAACCGAACAATTTCTTCATTCTACCCCTTCAGCATCATTCAATACCACCGTCGAACAGATATGAAACTCGCGATTCACAACGATTCATTCCTTCCGTCCGTGATCGCACCGATGTGTGTCGATGTGTTGGTAACGTCAGCGCAAAACCGTTCGGTGCCCGTGTTTGTGTTCATTTCATTCATTTCCCTGACCTCGGCGCGTACGGACGCGTGTCGCGCGTTGTGTTCGAACGGACCCAAACTACGTATCGTGAAAATGTTAGTGGTCGAAAACACTGAAACTATAGCGTCGAATGTGATCTTGCGCTGATCTTCGTGTGACTAGAATTGCTGAAAACGTGTTTAAAATAGAAGGTAATTGTCGTACGCGGTAATAATTTCGTGTTGCTAATAATCCCGGTTTGCGGCGTTTTTTTTGTTTGTGTGTGTGTTTTATCGCATAGCAACGCCATGTACCGTGAATACAGATGAAGTGCAAAATCATGTACACCTGAACCAAGCCCGCGTGTGACAGAAGTATTGGTATCATACGGCGACTGCTTTGTTTTGTTCGTTCCCTGGTTTAATGGTTTGCCGTGTCCGTTGGTTTTTTGTCGTGGCGCGCGATTGTGTGTCACCTTGGGCGAGATAACCGGCAGTGTGCGGTAGCATACATCAAGCGTACCGTGTAAATCGCTTTTTTTGCCGGCACCGAACCCGAACGATTGCCGGATCCCTTATCTGTGACGTGGCGAAGCGATAATACCAGGAGAAAAAAAAAGCAAAAGATTCCCTCATGCACAATAATGCCAGCTGGGGCCAAGTGAAAAGGGTCAAAAAGTGGTTCTTTCTTTGCAAGTGAAAGCGAACGGGGAGCACAAAAAATAAAGGCCGCCCGAAGGTTTCCGATTAATCAATCGGAAGAAAAATCGGTCGAACGTGATCGGTCACCGGCACGGTCACCACACCAACATTTTGATTGTGCGCCAGTTTCGATGGCAAAGTGCAAGAAATTGGCACTGCGTGCGTTCGGCGATCCCGTCAGTGAAGCAAAACACTGCTCCAGTTCCGAAGGAATAGTGAAGGGCCGGTCACATAGTGTGTTTTGAATCGAAAGTAGAAACACACAAAGCTAAGCAAAGACGGGCACAACCGCAAAAACAAACAAAACAAACAAAATCAAAGTAATCGTGTATGCTTCTGCACGTGTGTTGCAGCTGATTCTGCCATTTCGCGTGGGGCAGCCATTTGTCACTATTCGTTACATTCTTCTCTTCCCTTGTTTCCCATATGTAGCAAAAGCGTTGGAATTTTGGATCATATTAAATGGGTTTTTGATTTGAATCGAGTGACGTACGCACACACATTGCATCGTATCGCGTGCAGAGAAGCCCCGGGTACCGTGCAAGTGTGTGGTGCTTTCGCGTGTAGCGTGCGGTGAGTGTGCGTGCATGTGCGTACTAGAATGGTATAAGTGATTGATCTTCTACCGGGGCAGCATCAAGATCAAAGATTACAGAAGAAAAATCGTTTCTTGATGCTTGTTGTGCTGTGGCGTTCGTTAGAGGCAGCAGCAGGGCAGCAGCACGGTATTTGTTATTTGCTGTACGTCCGAAATCCCGCCAGCGATGTGCGAGTGAAAGTGAAAAAGTACTGAGAAAAAAAAGTGGTGCAAAAAGAAAAGAAGCAAATAGAAGAAGAGTGTTCAATATATTCAAGGAAGCGCACATATAGAAGGCCTTTCATTTTGTTTACGGGAGCTTCAATAGCTTGTGGTGCAGATGTATATGGTGTGTATGCGGTAAATGTGCAAGGTTTTGTGTGTGTGTGTCTGTAGTGTGATTTCGTTGAAAAGAAGGTTGACGAAATTTTTTTTTTTTTTTTTTTTTTATTCATAAAGAACGGCCTGGCCGTATTGCTAAGGTTGACGAAATTATTCGGCGGCAAAATTGTGAAGCAAATAATAAAGCGTGAAGTGTTTGTTTACCGTGCACCGTGTTTGCTGTAGAGCGAAGTCCAACGAAGAAAAAGAAAAGATCCTAATTCGATGTGATACACATTGGATATTGAAACGCGCGCACACAAACACACATCAAGCGCCAGCTTTTTGATCAATCGCAACGCTTAGCAGGCTTTCCCCGATTTTGGGGACTCTTTCCCATCGTAGCAAAGGTATGTTGATGAGAAATTCTTAAACATGTCGAGATTGGATGAGAAATGATAACTAGATTGAAATGTTTACTCCCAAACCAAACAAAAAGATCACGGTCGAAGAGGGTGCAAGATGTTGCTGGAATTAATTTTAGTTTAATTTCTGGGAAGATTAGTTCTGCGCTGTCTTATGATTAGTTGGACATTTTTCATCGGACAGTTTTGCCCACCCACCCACACCCACGCGCAGGAAGTTTTGGATGTGGGATGATAGTTTTTGCCAACAGGTGTCCATGTGAGACAGTGGGACCCAAGTGGCAAGCTTCCGGGAATGCATGTAAAGCGCCCACTCTCGTGTGCGAGTGTGTGTGTGTGTGCGTGGAGCAACTTAATCTCAGCTGTGAATAATTGTTGCCTTAATCCCGAAGTGAGATCAACATAACTTTTGCCACACAACAGTCGCCTGCTAATGGGGAAGGGGGTTGGGCAACTTGGTGTGCAGACCAGTGTGTTGTTTAGGGACGCTTGGTTGGGACTTGGGCCGTCCATTTAGTGGAGTTGGGTCAGAAAACTTGGTCCTGTTTTTGCTGCAAGAATCTGTTGGGCCTTTTCCGTATTTTTTTGTTGTCTTGGCTGGGCAAGAAACTTCCACTGCTGTGTTAAGTTTTTAGTGTGTGTTTCAAAATGGTAGCAACTGGGTTCCCGCATATGTCGCTCAATTGATTTCAACTTAAATGCTAAATTAATGGGCAGTGTCAAGAACGGGGTTACTTTGCATACCGTACTATTAAGTTCTGCCTTACTCTCCTTTATTGGCGTAAATTAGACACCATGAGGTGCCGGGCTGTAACTCTAGCGTAGACTAGGAGAACTTTGAACAGCAACTTTGTACTACTGCACATCGGGACATTATCTGAATGAAATTATTATTTAGTATAATTAAGTATTATTTAGTATTTATGATTTAGTATATCAGAGTTTATATAATAATTACGATGACCAAAAACCACGTATAATTTAAATGTTATATTAAAAATTGCATAGAATGAACTAATTTATGTTTATCTCCTGGTTTTATGCCCCTGAGGGCATTAGAAATATTAGTAATTAGAAATGGTAATGAAGGGGCGAAATGATCTAAAAGATCTTAAGACTTCAATAACCTTTCATTGTGCAGAACAACAACTTGGCATTGGTGTATACAGGGTTGTAAACAAACACTAAAAGGGTAAATTTATTCTAACTAATCATCAATTTGATTGCACTTGATGACATTCACCTCACAGTACCCATTGTGCACGATCCAACTTGATCTTTCATTGCGATCAATATCCAGTGGAAGAAGAATTGATTTATTGGTCTATTTATGATTGATAGATTCTCGTCCGTATCGTACCTCTTTTAAAATTGCGCTGTCCCAAAGTTGTAGCTACTTCGTCACGTAATTCTTTCCCAAGTCCCACACAGAACCACAAATGCTCACTGTTTCGCTAGTCATTAAAAATGTGCCATTAGTGTGTGTTGTTTCGCTTTTAGTTTCGACCAATATTGTTTGTCCAGCTTCCGGAATGGTTTTAGCAAAAGATAGAAAAAAAAGGCAAGCACCATTTCAAACGCAACTAAATGAAAACTCCGACAAACTGGTAAAACAACCCTCATTTTACCTTGGGATTGTTGCGTTGATTAGTTTAGTCATTGGGTCGGATCCATTCAGGGGTTTGCTGCCGCCAGTTTGCCAAAAGGGGGCAGACTGTGAACCCAGGGTAAAAACGGGAATGCGAGCTAATTGGAGCATTTCTGTCAGAAGAAGTTTCACGTCCGAGCGAGTGGTCTTGGAGTTTTCCCCCACCTCCGTTCTCCCTGCACCAACCAACCACTTTCCATCCACCGTAAGTGCCGTAGTCCCGGAGCAGTACGACGAATATGTTTTGCCGTAGTGACCTACCATTGCCACAGTCGTCTAACGCATTTCCACGCGTGCCTGTATTTAGTTTTCTCTTGTTTTCAAAGGAAAAACTTTGCTTTTCTAGCTGGGTGGCGGTCGGGTGGGTTTTGGAAAAACTGAACCGAGGTGGCCAAGTTTCCACTTATCACATGCTGCTTAAATAGTTGGGCGGCTTCCTCCATGGTGTGTGCGGCTGTCAGAGATGTGATTCGGCAGTAAAACTTCGCTGCTTACTTGCTATACTTAAGAGAGCCTGTTAAAGATCGAACGAAATGTTCAAGGAAAAGGTGCAGAATTTCTGTTTTTTTTTTTCGTTTTCGTCACCAAAACTTCAGCCGGAACATAGAAGTTGTAATTTGATTCGTCGTCCATGGCTTACAATATGCTGGTGCGGCAAGCGAAACGGCAACGGTTTCCAATGCAAAATCCCAGAATTTCAATCGTCATCCGAACTCTCTGGCTCTGGCAATCGGGACCCACCTGCTCGATGCGCAGTGGGCATCATGGTCTTTGTGGACATCCGCTGCTGTGCCAGTTCCGGTTGTCCGGTTGACTGGTTTGACCTGCGCATCGGTAATCGAACCGAACGTGGTCTGTTGCAGCATCACCACTGTATCGGGTTTTCCGGGCAAAAAACACCGTACCTAACCCCTTATGTCCAGTTCGATCGAAACCAACGTGCGTCGGAAGGGAACTGTCATCGGCAAAGCGTCAAATCAGTGCGGTTTGAAGTCCAGAGCTGCGGTCTGCATCGGCACTGGTTGTGCCCTTCATGGTAATGCGTTTTATATTTCTGTTCACCGGAAACTTCTTAATCCATGAGATCAAATATTCGTTCCGTTCCCGAGTACCACGAACGAACCAGCAGGAACGCGAGCATAGCAACGCTCTATTCAGTGACCTGTCAACGAGTTTGGTGATTACTTTCGGATGGCGATAATGTCACGATTAATGGGTGCAGATGATGTATTAGTTTGGATGTTTGAGCTGAAAAAAGAAACTTGTTATTTAAACAAATTGGATGTTGATAGTTTAGCAGCTGATATGGGAATCCTTTTTCGTGATAAGAGCATCTTTACATGTTGTTATAAGAAATTATTCCCAAGACGCAACGGTTGATAAACTGCATAGATAATGGGCTTGAGAACGGATCTTTTAGCGGTTAGTTGCCATCACAATTAATAAGAGAATATTATATGCTCCGATGACTAAGGAGGCAAAAAACAGCAACACCAACTTAAGTAGCAAAGCGACCAAAGTAAGTGCAATCATAAACAAACTATTTTATGTAGCTGCAAACAAAAAGCGACCTGAAGTGTACGCCGCCTTGGAGAATGTGGCTTCAATGATGTTTTTTTTTCCTCTTTTGTGTGTTTTGCTATCTCCGTACCGAAATACGGCCGTGGGGAGAGGATGTGTTGAAAGTATTGAAGCTTTTTACAGAAAAAAAACATACAAGACCCGAAGACCTATTGGCGCTCTCAAAGGCGTCCGCAGAGGGAATGGGAAACAGCCGCTGAACGAAACGGAACAAATATCGCCTTAATTACCCAGGGCCATCCCGATCACAGCCGCGTCGCCGCCGGAGCAACCGCAGCCAGGCACTGTTTAAGAAGCTATCTGTTTAAAGATTTTTAATGACCTTTTAGCATGACATCGCCGTCGCAGGCTGCCGCGTGCGGGTGCGAGTACCTTGCTGCTGCGCCCTTGGCCGCCTATCCGCCCAGCCACGCTACATTTCCCATGAGGCTGTTGCAGGACCAGCTTATCACACATTTACTGCTGCTGCCTCTGTACGGGTCCGATCCGTCGCTTCGGGATGGTTCGTTAGCATTATTATGCTTGTGGAGGATTTTTTTTTTCGCCAATACCGTACTCTCCCATGCACCCAACATCAGACGCGGGGGATGGTGTAGTGTTCAATGTGTTTGGTGAGGCGTTTTTTTTGTTCGTTGTTGGTGCTATGTTTTGCCTTAAATTTGGCTTCATTTTCTCGCGACGACTGACTGCCACGAATTGCTACCGAAGTCAATTTCTTTAAAAGGTCGCATCTGTTTTACTGGCCGCAGGAGACGTTTCTGACGGGGCTGTCCGGAGCGCAGATGATGGTAGGCATGATATGGACTTTTTTTTTCTTTGCTCTTCTCTACTTTACCCCGAAGATCATCTACGAAGCGCGAGAAATGACGTCGAAGCAAACAAAAAACAGCGAAACAAGAATAACTTATACTGCTGTTCTTTTACTTTACTTCGTCTGTTTTGTTATTAACTCGCAAGCAACGTTGCTGCTGTATATACCCTGGGTCGGCGAAGGAAATGTGTCGAGCGACCGGCTCAACTATACTTTGCCGCTCTTGTTGTGGTGTAAGATTTATTTGAGAAATTCGTTTCTTATCGCGTCCTGTCGATGCTTGCCAAGAGCCCCGAGTACAGCGGAGGGTTTATTGATCGTAAAAAGAAACTTACGAAATGGATGCCGGTGTTGATATCGATGTACATTTAATTACATCGCCATTTGTCTCCGACCGATTATTGCTTTGTGGTTTTTCAGTTATCGCTTTTCCCGGGGGTGACAAAGAACCACCAAAAAAAAAAGGCTTAAAACGCAAAAATAAACCATTTTTAAGCTGGTGAAATTGCTTTGCGTGGCAAATGTTTGGTAGTTTGCTGCAGCTAATTGGAAGTGTTTTATTAATGCATTGAATTATTTAATTATATTTATCCTTTTAATCACGGAGCGAGTTTTGTAAAAGTGTTTTAATGTTAATTAAAACTGCAAAGTGCAATGAACAAACGGCGTCTGCGCCGTTTCGGTAGAAGATTTCAAGTTGAGTGGTGGAATTAAAATTGAAAACGTTATTTATCGATCTCGAACTGATTCGGTACTGTTGGTTTTAGTAGCTGTACGCCATCTATTCCGGTCAGTGAAGCTGGTAGTATAGCTCTATATAGAAAGAGATCCACTTACTCAGATCTACCTGCACTCGTTCCAATACAAGGGTTGTTTTCATTTTTTGAGTGTCTGTATGTGTGTGTGTCTGTATGACCATTTGGCAAACAGATTTCCTAAGCAGCCTCAAACCATGATGGTGCGGAATGCCTACCCAGAGCCTCCATTTCGAAACACAGCTGCAAAAGGTAAACACACTTGCATAGAGGTTCCCCAGGTGTGTGTCTCTCGGTCTAGCCGGCTCCTCTGTAAGCAGGGCACGGGTTAATTATTCATCAGTTTATGGGAATTACCTAACCCTTCCGGCTTAAAGCTTGGCCTTTGCCAGCTCAAGCCTCCGTTTGCCTCGTGTGCATGCCGGATCCAGGCTATTTCCCTGAGGTTTCGCAAGTTTGGGGTGTGCAAAAGGGACGGACGGGAGCCAACCGAAACTGTGGTCAAACGGATTTGGCTTTGAGGAAGGTCCGCCGCGTACGGTTGGCTGGCCCTTTTGCTGCAAAGCTCGTCCACGTTTGCATTGGTTAATATTTGAGAATGTTTGTATTTCTTCGCTTGGGAAGCAACAACTCGTTGCGGTAGTAGCGAAGTTGCGTTCCTTCTGGGTCTTCGGGCTCTCCACTATTTGTGTGCATTTGCCTTCAGGCATTGATTATATTTTCGTTGCTAAGGAGTGACTGTTTTTTGTTGCTGTTGCTCCTGTTTTTGCTCCTGAGGCCATGATTACCGTGAGACCACCTTAGCCCAAGAATTGCATAATCCCTGTGTGTGCCCTGATACGCAACGTTCCAGTTTGCGAAAATTTGCCCACGCAGCTCTTTGTGTGGATTAATCCTCCCCCTTCAGTTCCAGGGCTTGTTTGCCGAACAAATGCAGATGGTTGTTGCCATTTTCTCCTTTCCAGTTACAATTCGCCAACTTTCTCAGCCCTCAGGGTTTTTGTGCGATGCGATACGGCTGCGTTACGCCCGAAGGGAACGCCGAGGGTGGCCGAGCCGGAAATGAATTCTAGCTTTCCCGAAATGGTATCGATCGGGGGAGCCTTCGAGCACTGTTTTGCTGCCGTATCAGAGTACGCCGATACATTCTCGAACACATTCACCTGACCTCCGGGATAGCTTATTGTATGTAACCCGAGTGGTTCGGTTCGCTCCGTTGGCAATGATATCGTTTAGCAATGGGTTTTAAAATGCTTTCCAATTATTACACTCGTTTATTGGTACTTGTATCCTTCCCATTTCTGATGAGGTTTCTGCTGTTGCTGTTCGGTAATCGTTTCGCTTCTACCATTTATTGCTCAAAAGCGAGCTCAAAATCCTTGGTTTAATTACATTCATGCTGTACGGATCTCAATCGGTTTTTTGCAACGGTATCCACATAGTTATCCATACATGGAAAATTAAAAAGTAGGATTAAAAATGATTTCAGTATTGGTCTAAGGATCTGATTTCAGCTCTAATAGCAGCAGTTAAATCAATATCGTTGTGCTATATTAAGTTTTATGATTTACTCTCTTGTTTTATGCTTTAATTGGTTGTATACAAAAGGTCAACATATTTACACTGGTTCATGAATATGATATTTTATAGTTTGAGTTAGCAATTTTTCATTGCTTAGCGACAAAAAGGTCTTGTCTGTCAAACAACGGTTCTCTGGATTTATTTTAACTGGGTATTCCTATTCAGCAAAGTCTACACAATGCTAGAAGCGAATCATTCCACGACCTCGAAACACAAGACATACCATCAAGGTCCGGGAAAATAAAGGTAAATTCATCCAGGAATGATTTGCCACGACCTCCTCAGCTTGTAGTACCAAAAAAAGAGGATGCCTTGGGTTTCTAATTTTTTTTACAGTGTAATACCGAGTATCCTGAAAAATCTAGAACTCCTTGACTTTAGCCAATGGTCTATTATTTTCTCATGACCGAAGAATTTAATATTTGCCTTATTTTTACAAATATCACGAACAAAGACACCCAGATAAATAGGAGGATCCTCTCCGTATGTGTTTAGCGTACTAAATTCAGCTATTAATATTAAATTAAATAAGTATCTAACAACAATTAGTACTCTTTTAATGGTAGAGACCTATCATATTTGTATATTTTACCTTTCACATTAATGTGTGTACGCGTACTAAAAATGTTATAATTTTTAGTCCATGAAAGTTAAATATTAACCACCTTTAAAATGATACTTCAACCAAAAACAAAGCAAAATAAAAAAATCAAACAAAAAAACCCAAAATCGTCCGGATGTCATTTTTGAATCGGATCGAACCGGATCGGTAAACATACAAAGCGAAACAAACACATGCGGCAGAGAAAAGCATGCTACACGGATCGACACCGCGAAGCTGGCAAAGAAAATAAACTGACGGCGCCTCATTCACCCTGTCAAGTAAGCCGCTGGTATCTGGGGCCTGTTAGGTAGGTGCCCAGGACGATTGGCTTGTTGACAGATTCGGCTGAGTGAGAAAGGGAGTTGTGTTCGGGTATATGTGTGTGTGGATATGTGTTTTTTGTGTTTGTTTGCTGAGTTTTTCCATTTATTTTTCCACAACCTAAACTTCAGTTCTGCATCAGACCGCAGAGCCCCGGCATCTCCCATTGGCCAGCCATCGTTTGATCGCTGTGAAGACATCGGTTTTGAATTCTTCCAAACCATTGCTCTCACGTTTGGAAGCTGCTAAAGCGATTCGATAACCTTCTTTTTGCCCAGCTCGCCGAACCCTCCCTTCAGGATCGGACGATTGTACGAATGCACTGATTGACACCGAACAATTGACCACACTTTTAAACTTCTTCGAAATTCAATCCCACACCTTCCCTTTCTTTGTCGCTCTGCTGCTGTGTGTTGACCTCACCGGATCCCGGGAGGATTCGATTACATTCTCTCAATCTCGTCCCTCCCGAGGGCCAACGCTTGATATGATTCGCGCTGATTCGATAGTGCGATAGCGGCTGAGCTTTTCCTCTTGATGCAAGGGTGCCCCGGTATCACCCGAAGGGAACAGATATGGTGGCGCATGGGTGGAACTGGTGGGTTACCATAGGGGGCCCACTTCCCGCTCGATGATTTTGTCCATCAGTCAGCAAATGTTATGTTGTGTGCCGCCTTTTCACCACTCTACTGTCTGGTGTGCTGCGATCGTTAGGCCCGGACAGCGAAACGTGCACGAAGATATCATTAATCAAAATTAAATTGTTTCGGCCCGAGCACTCGGGCGCTGATGTTGCTTTATGTTTTCGGCTGTTTTTTTTTTCTTCTTTTGTTGGTGGGCTCGAGAAGAATTGGACAAGATTTTTTTTTCCCTTCTTCGGTAGATTCCGTTTGCTTGTCAACCACCAGCCTCCCGTTTGCTTGCTTTGTCCCCTATTATTTCGTAGCTGAAATTGTTGGCCAACGCCGGCACCGTTATGATGCGGGTTCAGGGCAAAAAAGGAACGTTTTGTTCGAACGACTTTTCTGGGTGAGTTTTGCTGTTGTTGTTGTTGTTGTGTGTGTGGCTAGATTTTCTTCTTCCCAATAGCATCGGCAAAGCGTAAAAATGGCTCATTGAACCATCAACCTCCTCCGTACCGAAGCAGATGGATGATGGTAATGTTTGCGATCAATCGATGGAATACGGTAGAACCCAAAGCTATCGGAATGCCCTTCGATTATGGCGTATTTTTGTACATTCCGCTTCAACTTCCGCTCGTCGGATTGTTGTCGGCTTTATCGGTGTTCCGGGTCCAAGCGTCCGCAAACAATATCCCTTCACTGTTTATCCATCTCCGCCCCGTACGGTAGCGTGAGTGGTACAATGTTTTCCCTGTTCAGCAACCACCCACGAAACACCACGTCCCAGATCCTTACGCCCGCCACGGAGGGGATACAATCAAGGGAAAGCCGACGAGACACGGGCGTAAATGACAAGATACACTTCCGTTGTTATTGTTTTTCTTTCATCAAGAGCAGCTTGGAGAGACCCGCATTGTTCAATTATGTTCGTCCGTGGCAGTATGTGTTCGACTTTTGTGCTTTAGCTTGGTCCGCTTCGGCCGGACCGCCTGGACACGTGTGGATGTGCGGTGATGTTTATTATTGCTGGTCTATTTGTCAAATTTTAGCCCGCTCGGTTTACGGATTGACTGCGTGTGGGAGCCAACACCGCCTGGCAGACATGGTTACTTGTTGTGACTTTTTCGATGTTAATATTCGCCCTCGTTTGGATTGCTGCGAAGGGTGGAAAGTATTTGCCTTTTATAATTGAAGAGTTTTAACAGCTTAAAAGTTAAAAGTGTAAAATTATTAATTTTAGTGAAATAATCGGTCCGCTGGAGCCTGCAGAGTATATGTCGCAAAATAGTAAAGCCACCGTACAAAAAAGTACAGAGTAAAAGAAATCTTCTAGTAAGTTTTGTTAGGTTTGTACAGAGTGCAAATCTCAGAAACGTACATCAGCTCGGAGACTATACAAGTTTTAAACAGTCTGAGTTAAATAACTCAGAAGGTCCTGAGTTTGATGAATATCAGTTGTCAGTTGTTTAGGTTAATCTTCCGTTTTGGTATTCATTCTCTTCCATGAGCAGTGTATGAAGAAAAATATCTTGTTGGGGGTATTCAACATTGTACTACCACTATAGTTACTGCAGTCTAGTTTGTTTTCTGTTTTGTGTTTGGAGTAGATATACTCCATGACTCCAAGATTTCCAAGATTTCGCTTTCTGGTACCTTAGGATTAATTTGTTATTTTAAAAATCAAATTTGTCCTGAGCCGATGGATGACTTCGGGAATTTAGTTTTCGTTAAGTGACGTTTTATCAGAATATTGTTAAACCTCTTGTTGATCGTAAACTAATCATTTAATAATTAATTAAAATACTGAGCCCATAGCGAAACAATTTCTGTTTGGAATTTAACTAGATTCACATCCTAATTTGACTTACTAAATATACGTCTCAACATTTGACGTCGTCTTCTCAAAGTTGAAAGCCTCCAAAATCTAAAATTAGTAAAGCAGAAAAAAAGTCTAATACAACTGATTTAACAAGTCTATGCACACGAAATTCCATCTAATGAAATGTTTGTATCAGTAAGTACCAAAGTGCTATGAACAATTGTTTAGCTAGTAACATCTGTCGATTGAGAAATCGTGCACTTCATTGTCAAACGATTGTTGTTGAAGAAATCCGCTTCGCTCGTAACAGATGTTTGATTCGCTTTTTTGTTGCACTTGAAACTCCAGCGAAAAGGTCAACCACGAGTTCCCTAATTGTAGCTTGTTGTCGAGAAATGCGTCGGGTAGGGAAGGTTACATTTCCTTACCCTTAGCGTTGCCCATTACCTTTATCGGATTGATAAGTTCAAAGAAAATTCCTACTCGCATTGCTGCGCTTGTGTTAAATAGTTGGCGGATCGCTTTCAAACGTCGAGTGGTTCGATCTCCGTACAGCGCACTGTTGTGTATGCGGTCTCCCGCCCGGAACCACGGTGGTGCAGGAAACCGTTGCGGCAACATCGACAACAAAGGCCCGCCAAATGCGAAGGAACCAATGNAGGTTACATTTCCTTACCCTTAGCGTTGCCCATTACCTTTATCGGATTGATAAGTTCAAAGAAAATTCCTACTCGCATTGCTGCGCTTGTGTTAAATAGTTGGCGGATCGCTTTCAAACGTCGAGTGGTTCGATCTCCGTACAGCGCACTGTTGTGTATGCGGTCTCCCGCCCGGAACCACGGTGGTGCAGGAAACCGTTGCGGCAACATCGACAACAAAGGCCCGCCAAATGCGAAGGAACCAATGCTCAAATGAAGGTAAGGGCTACGAAATGGGGAATGGAAATTCAACATAGTTCCGTCCATTCTTGTTCAATATCTTTTGTTGAGCTTTATTTTTGGAGGTTCCTGCCGCGTGCTTCGTCCCATACGGACGCCATCGTCCCAGCCGATGGCCCGATGTCTGATTTAATTTGATTTGATTTGAGCAGTTGTTGTTGTCATTGTTCCGTTTCGCTCGGCTCGAATTTAATGCGCATGTTGGAGTGGGTGCACTTGACAGCGAGAGGCATGTTTTAACGGGTGCCTTCGATCACGGCTAGACGGTGTTTAATAATTAGCGGCTAAGTTTTATTAGTCGAATCATATTTCTTCAGCCACTGCTATTTGTGCCAGACGACTTGGGGTGATCCGACAAAAAAGGGATCACGGTTGGAGAGGAAAGCATTGAATTGATACCGGGCCATCGATGCCGTTAACGTTTTTGAAGCGCGTGAGCATAACAAGTCAACGCCATAACGGCAATGCTGCTTTGGATTTTGTTTGCCGCGGATGGTTGGAACGATTTCTTTCCAAAAGATATAAATCAACGAACCGAAAGAAAAGGATGCCGTCAAGATGATACCCGCGTGATAACGAACGCTGGGCTCTCTCGAACATGATGCCGATACTGGAATGGTCAACTCTCAACTCTGCGGCCACAGGCACGCCGACCCGATTGCTGTTGATCGATGAAGCCAAAGAACTTGCGACGAGTTCACCCCATCAAAACTGAAGTGCAGATGCAAGGGGCTGTGGGGGGTGCGAGAGAGAGAGATGGCAGAAGGAGGGAGTGGGTTTGGGGTGGTATTTTTTCGGCGACGGATGAAGAATCGATGAAGTGTCCGAGATATGGCCGCGGGCATTTCAACAACAACGCGCGCGCGTACCCGCCATCCGATCTGCTATGAGTCAACAAATTTTCGCTTCATTTTCCTGTCCAGTTATAAAGCCAATCGCTGCTTTTTTTTCTTCTCCATTCCACATGTAGTTGTGTCTGTGTTTGTATGTGCGTGTGACAAAAAAAAAAGAAAAAGAAGAAAAGTTTGCGGTTATCTTTCGCCTATAAGCTTATAAGGGTTGGTCTTTCTATCAGATTAACCATCGGATCGTGAGTCCGATCGGTGTGGCCGGGTCGCCGCTGGTCGCTATTGAGTGCTTTTCGGTATCGCCGACTTTTATCCAATCGAGGTAAAAAAAAAATCATCGTCGTGATCTTGCGATGCTTTCTTGCGCATTTGTCGGATGCCGTTGGGGCGTCCAAGAGGAAATTGAGTGTTTTCTTTCTTCGGTTAAGCCATTTTAGGGATACCAACCAAAATGTAAGTGTTGCTACTTTTGTGCTTGAGTGATTGAAAATCTAAACGTTATGTCTTTTTTATTGTAGTAAATAAAGTTTGATCCAAATTTGAAAGATCATCAATAGCCCTGATACCTGTTTGATGTATGCTTTACGTTTAAGAACATCTAAAACAGATTGTTTGTCGACTAATTTGCAACTCACATGTTCGAAATTAGATAGCTTATTTTATAATATCTTCCTTTACAGATCGAGCTCTAAACAAGCTCTAATGAAGCAGAAAATAAGTTTTATTTTTTCGTTGTTTTGCTTCTACACCGCCGTTCAGCCACATACACCGTGTTGTGCCCAACTGTCTAGCTCATTTAATCTCTATAATTACCGATTATGGACAACGTTGCCACGGCTATTGTGTACTTGGGTTGATTAGTTTGTCCCGACTCACAGCTATTCGGCAGGTTCTGGGGGACAAAACCACGAGAGAGACAGAGAGAATTGGGATCGATGGAAAATGGGGGAAACACAACAGAACACAATGAACATGCCGTAATTTTCCTTCGGTCCGGCTCTCGTTTGGTTAGCAAAGAACACCATTATCGATTATCGATTGTACCGGGGCTACAGGTTGTGCGGGCCTGTCCCGCCAAATCCTCGCCGCTCGGCTTTAACTCTCATCGCCCATCCATTATAAACGGTTCCGGTTGTCGTTTGCATAATGATATGTGCGGCGATACGCACAGCTCTCTCGGTGCTCCAAACATATTTTGTTAGTATTTTTAAGGTGTATAAATATTTATTTACTTACCGCGTTGAAAATATCACGCCACACACCTACACAACGCACCTACAAAGAAAAGTCCCCACTCCTCCCTTTTTCATTCCCCACGCGGCCTTCGCCCTGTTCGCGGTACGGTTTTGTCGCTTCTTGCGCCACCGATAACGATACATCTTACATCCGTGCGGATGTGGTGTGGTGGTGTACTCCCCAGTAAACTAACAAACGACGAAAGTCGTAAAATCTGAACGCACCACGCCACACCTTCGCACGGGCGACACCTTTCCATTGCCCGGGTGGAATGTTAATGGCGCACACACACCAGAGGAAGGGAGGAGGAAACGAAGGGAAGGGGGGGGGGAGGTTGTGAGCCCACCACCTACGATTTTATCACCCCGTCTATATTATTTTTCGGGAGAAGTTTTCTTCTGTGTGTGCCGAATGTGTCTCTCAGCCCACGGGGTTCGCGATGGGTATTTTTGCTGGTGCTGTGCGTTGTACCGCCACGAACCTTATGCTCTGCTGATGCTGCGGCCGCAACCGCAGTATAGCAATAAAAACCTTATTAATTACAGATTGCTCTGGTGTTGGGTTTGTTGTTTCGTCTTGCGGAATTCCCTCTTCCATGCATCGCACCTTCGCATTCCCGGTCCCAAAGCAGCAACCAGACGAGGTGTCGTAAATCGCGAGAACGCGAACCTCATCGCTCTGCCGTGTGTGTATGTGTGTGTGTGTATGTGTTTTGTGGGCTGCTTTTATGTTGCTCACCGAGCCTGATCCCCGTCGGCTTCCAATCACATTCTCAATTTGTGGTGGTTTGGTGGTTTCGGGGTTTCGGATGTGAAGAAGGCAAAAGGCAGACGGTGTGTTTTTCTGAACGTATTTTAATGCGCCTGCCGCGCCAATGTCGGAGGGTAAGGTTAGGCTACTGCCACAGATTGCTGGCTGCCGAATCGCCAACGCTTGTGCGCCGCGTTGCCCAAAGTGGCCACAAAGGCGCGATTAATAATTTATCGTAATTGCTGAAAATTAATTCGAATCAATATTTCATCATTAGATCGGTTGTTTTCCGAACTCGCCGTGAACGAAGGATCTCTTCCTCGTGGTGGTGGTGACGGTGTTTATGTGGCTCATCGTCTTCGCGCTTCTTCACGCTTACACCTATCCGCCGATGAACCATTCCATCTTGTTAATGCTTAATTGAATGACGGATTGGAATTGTTTTTTGGCTTTGCTACGGGGATTGCTGTTGAAATTTTGACGTACCAGGCGAGGCACGTGTTACGTTGTGAGAGGGACCCCATATTCTGGGTTGGAGAGGATGGTTAGCGTTAGCGAAGATGAAGCAATTGGCCACTTGTTTCCCGCCTTTGCCAGCATAACGAAAATCATAGCCAATCATCATTAGCCGTACCCGTACGCGGGCTACAATTGCTACATTGAACTGTACTGAAACACAAGCTCCTTCTAACTACTCCCGCTGGCCGGGCACGGCGAAGGCGCCTCTACACGAGTGATAGAATCTTCCACCAGAACGGCGCTAACAGCAGCTGGAATGAAGGGAAGCGAACGCGCATAAAACATTGGGCTGGGAAATAAATTCGTTTGCCACCGAACCACTCCAAATCGCTCTATCTCACTCTCTCTCTAATGGTGTGGCGCTCGTTCGCTTACCCCCGACGGCATGGGGGGGGGGGGAATAAGCTGATTAATCAAGTTCAATTGAAACATAGTCTCAAAGCTCTCGCCGGTAGTAATTTGATTGAGTACGGCGAATGAAGACGTAAAGCGTTTGAAAGGAGGTTATTATTAAGACACCAGGCTAGTAGTGTGGTGTCCTGCCCAAATGGGTTAATGCCGGGAAAAAGGGTGCAGTAACAACACCGAAGGACGAAAAACTCCCCCCCCCCCTCAAAGTAGTGAATTCTTCGCTGGAAAGTTGCAGTGTCATCGGCACGATAAAAGTTCTAGCTTCGCTGTTTTTCTAACATCTAAAAGTAGACGGTTGAAGTTGTCCCCTCAGGGGGCGATGGTTGGAATCGATCGCGCCGCGGTGATTGATCGATAAAATTTATGAAAACCACCACCAACCAACACCAACCCATCTCACCGGCTTCCAAATCCGTCGGTTATTTCAGTCCGATCCCTTCGCACGTACCAATGGCAGCAATTCGACTATTAATTTGAAGTGGTCATTTACAGTGTTGCATCGTGTCCTCCTCCTGCAGCCAGATGTGGATCGTGGCGAGAGTGGTGTTCCCCGGCCTGCTTGAAGTATGTTGCGTACTCGCAATTATTTTCTACATTTCAATTATTTCCATTTATCGAACCGGTGGATCGGCAACGACCGGCGGACTGTGGTCAGCAGGCGCGTATGTATGGGCACGAGCTTGTTTGGCGTACGTACATAANCAGCAATTCGACTATTAATTTGAAGTGGTCATTTACAGTGTTGCATCGTGTCCTCCTCCTGCAGCCAGATGTGGATCGTGGCGAGAGTGGTGTTCCCCGGCCTGCTTGAAGTATGTTGCGTACTCGCAATTATTTTCTACATTTCAATTATTTCCATTTATCGAACCGGTGGATCGGCAACGACCGGCGGACTGTGGTCAGCAGGCGCGTATGTATGGGCACGAGCTTGTTTGGCGTACGTACATAATTGGAACGGGTTTGGTGGAGTGTTGCGTCTGTCTGTCGAGTGGTGGTGGAGTACATCGAGGGTTTTGGTGGGCGTCGCTCGGGAAGGGAGTAATCACAAATGCCATTAGAGAGTCATGTAGTAGTTAGGTTTTCAACTTGTCTGCTCATCAACGGAAGGCTCTCGGTCCTTTGGGAGTTGTTTTTTTTTTTTTTTTTTGCTGGACCCGGTGTCCTTTACAGTGATTAACGGACATTTTGCATGTCCGAAACAAGGGATATTTTAAATATGACTTGTGCTGGAAATATGAAATTTTAAATAATTTTCCAAAGAAATTCATTTGCGGTGCAAATATGATTATTTTTATTCCTACCTTCATACAGCGGAGCGCCGTTTTACCCGTGTGTCGGTTTATCCGTGCTGTTCGATTATGACAGTTCTTAACTACAATCAGATGAAAACGTACTTTTTTACTTTAAAACAAATGAGCAAATGAACGTTTTATCCGTGCTGTCCGTTTATCAGGCGGTGTTTAATTTAAACTACATCGGTAAGTGTATTGTTTGTTATTCAAGCAATCAATAAATGATTGTGCAATGAAAATAGATTTAAATGTAATATTTAAACTCAATTTAAAATAAATTGAAATTTCAATCGTGCTTTGCACCTTTGCATAGCTCATTTATCTGATTAGAAATTATATTTTTTCTTTTATTACATATCCACGATAGCTGATTTAGCATATATATATATATAACCATTTGAAGCTGAACATACCGTTCCGTTTTGTGCGGTGGACATGATTTACTACTGCGTCCGCTCAAAATCTGAAACACCGATCTCGCCTGGTCCATTGGAATGTTTTTGGCGTGTAATTGAAATCGATTATTTTACCTCGTTACGATGTCGACAAAGTGAGCGGTTAAAATCCAGGATGCGGCATGGGAGGGAGATTGAAGGGTTGGAAGGGTAGGAGAGGAGGAGGGGGGGGGAACGAACTCCGTTGCAGTTGGAAATAATGTTGTCGCTGTTCGGGCCAGACTTTTGGACCAGTTCGGAGGTATATGTCATGTGGTCTAATGAATAATTAGAACTACCGAGCATCTCTCGCTCTCACCCCAGCCTCCCTCAAAACTAGGGTGGAGTGGGCTGGATCGTAGAGAAGTGGAAAAAAACTCGATCATTTCCCCGAAATAGTTTAGTAGCACTAATTACTGACACGAATGAGATGTCATCGAGTAAATTTAATCGGTTTAGAACGTGTCGCAATAGTGGCAGTGTGCGGTATTGTTTAAAGTTGATCTATTATGGTTGTTGAACATGTTGATCAAGCATGGTTATGTGTCGCATTATGGAATGATGATCATTGTGGTGCAATCTCCTCGTTGTGCTCTGGTACCAAACCAGAGTTGCCTTTTGCCTTTTACATGAGTTGTGTCTTGCAAGGCATACATACGGTCATGCATGGAGCGTACCTACTAATCAATTCTTGCTGTCATACACCTTTTAATTTACTGACCGGGTACCGTGCCCCCGGCATGAGCAAGTAATTGCGGGTCCTTGCTCCATATCACGCTTGGGTCGCCGTGGTTGCCAAACGCAGCGCACACGGTACAGTCAAGTCAACCAGTACTGGAGGTGACTCGCACACCGAAAGCAATGCAGTAACGAGAGGAAAAAACTGGCCATAAAACTGTCCTCGTCCGTTTTTGCAGCGGGAGCGCGCTAGAGCATTCCACCTGTACTGTGGCTTTTTCTGCGAATGTTTGCAAGAATCTTTCCCTTGTGCGCTTCCCTTACCGGCAGCGCGGACTCGACTTCCATCGGGCCCAATCCAGTCGGTAGTACGATATTAAATGAAGCGTTGAAATTATAATGATCCCCAACACCGACCGCCCGGAGTGCGCGCCCGGGTACGACAAAAAGTTAGAAACAAGTTTTCCCGGTCCTGTGGAACCCGTTCGTGGTGTTTTTTTTTGTTTGTTGCTTTCATACCCACCTGCTACTCCTATCCTTGGTCTGTTTCTGTCCTTCCGTTCCAACCTAGCGGTGTGTTTGCACAGGTCCCTTACCGTGCGCTAATGACGGTGCCGGTCCATAGAACGCCAAGCGTCCAAGAATTCGTCCGCGTATATTCGTCCGCGTGTTCGACCCTCCAGATCTCGATATCCAGAACCTGGATTCCTGATGTCGCAACGCCATCACCTGCCTTCCTGCCCATCTGGCTGTGGTGGTGTGATGGCACAAATCTACACAATCTCGCGCAATGGACACAGTTGTGCAGTACAACAGTTGTGCGAAAAGTTAGTGAACTATGTGTGTGTGTGTGTGTGCTTTTTTTGTTGGAGCAGAAGACAAAATTGTCCAGCACTCCAGAATAGAATGTGGGAGCGCGGTGCTCGCTGTTTTTGTTTTTTCAGCTTCCCCCGTCTGAAGCATGTGTTGGCCGTTCAGGGGCATGATGACCCGGGATGTCAAAGGGCTTGCTGGAAGAAAAAACCCTTTTTCGGGGTCCGGAATTTAATCCCGAAAATAAATGAGCTTTATAGAGCGCTGCGCAGCCCAACATGAACATGAGTGCCCGCGCATTCCCGCAACAGAGTGACCTTCTGCGCTCTGTCCCGTGCATCAGGAAACCTCTCTTATCACATACACACACACACACACACAAAAAACAAGAACTGAACCCGAATGAAAGTAATGTCAATTAATGTTGCCCGATCTGCTAGATAGCGAAAAGGGTCCAACTTCCCAGCAAAGGTAGCCGGTGCACAAAGGAATGCAAAAGACTTTATTTAACTCGTGCACTCGACACTTCCGCTTCCGTGCGTTCNGCGCATTCCCGCAACAGAGTGACCTTCTGCGCTCTGTCCCGTGCATCAGGAAACCTCTCTTATCACATACACACACACACACACACAAAAAACAAGAACTGAACCCGAATGAAAGTAATGTCAATTAATGTTGCCCGATCTGCTAGATAGCGAAAAGGGTCCAACTTCCCAGCAAAGGTAGCCGGTGCACAAAGGAATGCAAAAGACTTTATTTAACTCGTGCACTCGACACTTCCGCTTCCGTGCGTTTGCTCGTTCTACTTGCCCCGGTGCGCGCTGCGCGATCAGATTCTGGACCGCTTTTCCCGCTGATTACTGCAAAGCAAACAAACTGCAAAGTAGAAATGAACGTGAAAAAGTGATTTCACATTTTTTGTGCCCCACTCCATCTCGATGACTTTTTTATTTTATGTATATGTGTGTGTGTGTGTGTATGTGTGTGTGTGTGTGTTGTTTTTTGTTAAAACTTGGAGTATCTTTCCTTAGTTTGCAATTTCCCACTCCCTCCCTGTTCGGAGTTCCTGCCTGAGAGGGGATGCTAAAAGCCATAGCCTTGAGCGTGTCGTCGGCGCTTTTGCACAATCTTCCATCGCAATATCAAGCTTTTTGGCTTCCTTTAGCCGTCACCGAGGGTTGGAGATGTTGTTGGTTTTATTTTCTCGTTGCTGTTGCTTTTCTCACCGCATCCGTTCGTATGTGTGTGTGTGTATATATTTATACAGCAGGCCCTGCCTGCAATATCGTCGAAACATCAATTTGAACCATGCATTACTCTAGTGCACTTCTCTGCTGGCTGGCTGGTGTCGGAAAGCTGTGAGACGATTTTTGCTTTACTTTTGCACACTTTTGCCCACATGCCGTTCGCATGTTTGGCTTCCTGTGCAAGAGGACTCCTCTCTGCATTGCCTGCAAACCGCAGCGCCGGGTTTCGTTTTACGAGGCAAAACCATTGCTACGGCTCCTTGCAGTATCCATTTCACTACGTTCGATCCCTGTTTGGGTCTGCTTTTCATCTTTTCTTTTATCTTGTTTTATCATTTCTACGCTGCGCTTAAAGAAGCGTTTGTGGTATCGTTTCATTTCTCGCTGTTCTATGTGTTCTCTTGTGCAGGTTTTTCTCTCTCTCTCCCTTGTGCTTCTGTTGCAATCACTTACTTTGAGGTTTTTCTTGCGTTCTTTTCCAGAAGTTATAGTTTTAGTTTTCTACTACTTAGCGATTAAATATTGTTATACAAATGGGGGAAGTTTTTGTTGCACTGTACATATGTTGTATCCTAAGAAATTAAAAAGAAAGTTTTAGAACACATGAAACCAAACTATCTAAAAAATTGTTTTCGGTATACTGGAGCTGCAATTTATAGCCGTACATACTGTAAAAAAATTGTATCAAAAAGAGATACAAAAAAAAGTTTTGGAGGCTTTACGCGATAATTTTAATTTATGGTTTGTTGGATCGTGATTTTTTTTTCCTTCAAACCTCTCTTCTACAAAAACTTCGGACCCGGTGAACCGTGTGAACGTTAATTTATTATATTCGGTTATTTGCGTACTTTTTTATTTTGGTTGGTTCATTCATCCCCACGGCCGTGTTGCACTCCACCTCGAAATCCTCATGACGAATGGCCTGTTTTTGACAAACAACTCCATAAAGCAAAGCATAAATTTTACACTCGTGGGTCCCGCTCGGTTGTGTGTCGGTTCGTTCCCCAGACCTCGGGCGTACGGGTTTTTTTTTATTCTGCAACGTTTTTTTTTTTGGAATCGAACCGACGAGGTGTTCCGAGGGACCGCCACGCTACGGGGAAGTGATGAGAGGAGGGAAACATACCCGCGACAGCAAGGAAGCAGCAGCAAAAGCAGAAGCAACAACAACCGGCTGGTTTGACTTTGAACCACTTGTTTCACGTGTGTTTGCCGTTGGCGTTGCGCCACGTTGACTGTCTGTGCGGTCGCTCGAAGAGAACCTACGAGCGTCGGATGCATCGGGGCATGGGTTTTTTTTGTTGCACTGTCGGGTTCGCTGCGGCCTCATATCATCATCCCCGTGGATCATTCCAAGCTTCCGACCAGCCTCTGCAGCCCGAGGCCAAGAATTATACTTCTGATACGGTCTGGTGGGAGGTTATTTCACCGGTAACTGCTAGAAAGATTATACGTATGTGAGCGCACGCCCATTGCGTACTGGGTGGTGTTTTTACTGCTAATATGTTAATTAATTCTTATTTCCTTGGTCGTTGGTTTGCCGTGTCTGTGTTTTCTTTTTAAACTGGCGCTTGTACGTCAGGCATCCGTCCCAGGGTCTGGCCGGTGGCAGCGGTTGCTTTGGTAAACCCAGGATAAACAATCTTCTTGCTTGCTGGTTTGTGAGATGCAACGTTGGGCTTTTTTTTTGCTACGCTGGTGGCTCCGGCTCGTAAGCATTAGAAAGTGAGCACGTTTCGGCCGGTGCAAGAAAATGGTTTGCAAATAAATACTGGCCGTGCGCAGATGTTTTGAGGCGTGGCCGTGTATCCGCAACGGACTCTGCCATAGCCAGTGCAGTGTCTCGGTGTAGGAATTCTGGAAAACATTCCACCTGATACGAACATTGGAACTTTGTGTTATTCGGTCTTCCCGAGTCTCCCATTCCTTCATCTCGGCGCGCACCTAAAATCTCAACCTTTTAACGCACAAGCAAAAAATTCATCGTTCGCCTTCGAGACGACAAGTTCACGATCGAATGGCCGAAAAGAATGGCATACACGAAAAAACACCGAATGCCTCAACCGTTCATTAGGGAGCGCTAGAAGTGTGTTGCGCGCTGCCTCGGAACCGGGTGATTATCATCTTGTTGCGATGCCCGGCGTTTCCAGCCCGTCCCGGATACCCGGAGCACCGGCATCTCAAGGATCTGTGTGACGGGGAACAACGTCTACACGGTATCATTTCATTCCCATGCTCTGCTGTGCCTGTTGGATTGGTGGGGAGTTTTTTTATTTCATTTTATCTCACTGTTTGCCTCCTTGCAGTGGCTGTCATTCTGTGCTACGCCGCCATTCTCCGGCGCAGTATCAATAAACACTCACCGCTGGCAGGAATGCGGTGCAGATAACGACTAACAAGTCACGTCTGCATCTAGATAGGCAACGACGGTTGGTTAGCCGTTTGCCATTTCCAATGCCCGAGCATACGATCCTTTGCTTCCTGCTTGCGCAAATCTTATCCCAAGACATCCTTTCCGGCCGCCGAGGGACAGCTCCGGTCTGCGGACTAGCTTCTCGTCGCTTTTTTTAGTGTTTGCCACCGGATGTCAAGTTCTTTTGGACGAAGAGTACTTCTAACTATAGGCAGAACATCGTGTTGATGAACATTTCTGATGTACAATGTCCAGGATATTGGATTCTTCATTAAGTTAGCAAAAGTTTTAAGTATTTCAAATAGTATTAATGCGCGATTTAAAGGAGATCATCTTGTTAAGTTGTAAGTTTATTTTAATTTAAATGTTGGTATTCATTATGCCCAAGATTTTTTTTTTATCGAGAGCCGTACAAAAAACCATTTTAGTCTCCTCAACAATTTATTGGGATTTCGAAGTGCTCGTTTTGCTTCCCGGTTTTCGTCTTTATCGTATTCGTTAAATTCTTTCTTTGTCCGGTTCCAATATTTCTTTTTCGGAGCGCGTGTTGAGTTCCAGATACTTCTCACGGTGTCAAAATCTCCACGAATAAAACTGTCAGTGCCTCAATTCACCCGTATTCACGTCACCGGCTTTACAAAAACCCTATCGCTCCTATCCTATCGGTCCGTCATCGCTTGAAGAGTGGAAATTCTCGTGTGTCATTTGTTATGATCCGCTCAGCAATGTCAGAAAAGCGCTTTTGGACGTACGACTTTGGGAGTCTTTCTTCCCTTGCACGAGTGACTCCGAATATCGACTGCCGGACGCCGTAAAGCTTGCCGGCCGTTTTTGAATTGTGCCATTTTTGTTGTTGTTGTTGCTTTTTGCGTGTGTTGTTCGGATCGATCTTCATCAGTTTACGGTCGACGTACGCACACAGAAATGTCCTAATCGAAATTGATGTTTTGAGGATGGGTTCGTATTTTGCTTTATCTTCCACAGAACAGCGTGCTTAGACCACTGTTTTGGTCACGAATCGTTCCAATCGTTCATAGCCATCCATAACTGCAAGTGCGCTTTCTACAATTGCAATTCATGACGAGATTGTTCGTAGCGAAAAGCACTATAATTCGCCTTCAGTTGAGCATTTGAGGATGTTGTGATGGGATATAAACGTCGATAAAGCTTCATTGCGTCTGTATGTGTCTGTGTGTGTCCGAGCTGAAGTATTCCCTCTTCAGAATCATCGATGCGTCAGCAAAATCTGGTGCCCTAGGATCTTCGACTTCGGGGATTAATTCGAGTGCGTTCAAGAGCTGGCTTTGACTTGGCGGCTTTTGGGATGAAATCAGTTTGGAGTGGAACCGTCAGATGAAGAGTAAAGAAAACATTGATCTCAACTGTCACCGATCGTTTCTCGGAGTCGTGGTGCTGCGACGCCTTTAATACCTCTAACAATCTGCTGATGCTTGCTTTCTGATCAATCGACAAACCGTTTACAATTGGAAGAATGACTGCATCAAGAGGACATGCTCAGTGACCGAAAAAATAACCTCAAAAAACACATGCTAACCTGCTAAACGTTTGTTTCCTGGGCGGTGCAAATGCGACCACAGCCATACACAAAGAGAGCTCACCGATCGATCATCTCTCGCAAGGCAACGGAGTTATGCGACCGTGACATCGAACGCTTCTGTCACTTGTGCGTGGAAACTACACATGAACATACATAAATTAATCAGCTTTCCAAAACAAACGCAGCCGTAGCTATTGCTGGTGGGGGTATATTTCTTCCTTCAACCCAGACGGATGTACCATACTTTGGGACAATCGGCTGCGGGTAAAACAGTTTAATAAATAATGAGAATGGATTAAAGTTACATCTACTGCTGCTGCTGTTTGGTAGAAGGTTGAGTTTCCGTTCGCTTTTTTTTTGGTTGTTGGAGAGACCTGTTTTTTCGGTCGTCACAGAGCCTTCTTTTTCGTTTCCATTCCTGATAATATCCCCTTTGAGCGATTCTCTATTCCCAAATTCAGAGAATTCAGAGGAAAACGAATAAACTTTCACAACAACAAAAAATTCTAGGTTCGAATAAATGATGAAAGGTTACATGTCGGACGTGCGTGTCCGATAGCACGGTATGCATTCGTGCATAATTGATCGAACAGACAAGTGACGTGCGTCGTGCTCGATTTGCTTACCCTTGCTTCGATCGATGATGAAAGGGACATTGTTGTGTGCATTGCGGTGGTTCTGTTACTGTCTACCAACACATTGCGTGGTTAAATTACGTTAACTACTGGGGGCATGTCGTATTGAATTAACGCATCAGACCACCATCAGCCGCACACCAGAAGGAATTAGAATGGTAAATTTTCTGGAAAAAACCTTAAAAAGAGATTGAAGCTGTCATCGAGTTATCGAATTTCTGCTATGTGACTCAGAACAGAAGAGAAAACAAAATTTTATCAAACAATTTCAGAATGAATTCTTAAACGACGGTAAATGTGTTTTGAACAGTTCATGGTAGGATTATAATAATATTTTACGTTATAATTCATATGTAAGACAAGTGAAATAATTGTTTTACCATATGAAATGAGTTTTTGAGCTAAACATACCTTCGCTAATGTGGGTATAATGGTTATTGTTTGTTTAAATATTTACCCATCAAAATCCGACACGATATCTAGCCATGCACCGAAATCGAATCAGCTTAAACACTTTAAGCCAAACTCCCAACGGAACACCCCAGATTGACCTTAAAAAGCAAAGAAACAAAACAAGAAAACAAATTCGTGCCGTCAAGTATGCTGCTCGATAATCACGGTTAGTCACGCAGGGGATTCCGTGCGGCAGCCAGCCGTGGCCGTGTTTTTGATGCAGCATTGTGATGCCGTAGCGTTTTAACATCCATTTACTCATCATTCTGCCCCTGTGCGCGCTGTTAGACATCGACATGGGACCTGGTGTCTGTCTGTCCTAGCAAAGACATGATAGAACACCAGAACATGCCGGTGGCACACGGACCCGGGGATCCTTTACCGATCGTAATCTATCGACGATAAAACGGAACTTAATCAAATTTACCCGTCATGCAACCCATTCGCATGAAAACCCACAATCGTATGCCCTCATGCGACTTTCGTACGGAGTGTGAGTTNCGTTTCCAGCCCGTCCCGGATACCCGGAGCACCGGCATCTCAAGGATCTGTGTGACGGGGAACAACGTCTACACGGTATCATTTCATTCCCATGCTCTGCTGTGCCTGTTGGATTGGTGGGGAGTTTTTTATTTCATTTTATCTCACTGTTTGCCTCCTTGCAGTGGCTGCCATTCTGTGCTACGCCGCCATTCTCCGGCGCAGTATCAATAAACACTCACCGCTGGCAGGAATGCGGTGCAGATAACGACTAACAAGTCACGTCTGCATCTAGATAGGCAACGACGGTTGGTTAGCCGTTTGCCATTTCCAATGCCCGAGCGTACGATCCTTTGCTTCCTGCTTGCGCAAATCTTATCCCAACACATCCTTTCCGGCCGCCCTGGGACAGCCTCGGTCTGCGGACTAGCTTCTCGTCGTTTTTTTTTGTGTTTGCCACCGGATGTCAAGTTCTTTTGCACGAAGAGTACTTCTAACTATAGGCAGAACATCGTGTTGATGAACATTTCTGATGTCCAATGTCCAGGATATTGGATTCTTCATTAAGTTAGCAAAAGTTTTAAGTATTTCCAATAATATTAATGCGCGATTTAAAGGAGATCATCTTGTTAAGTTGGAAGTTTATTTTAATTTAAATATTGGTATTCATTATGCCCAAGATTTTTTTTAGTCGAGAGCCGTACAAAAAACATTTTATTCTCCTTAACAATTTATTGGGATTTCGAAGTGCCCGTTTTGCTTCCCGGTTTTCGTCTTTATCGTATTCGTTAAATTCTTTCTTTGTCCGGTTCCAATATTTCTTTTTCGGAGCGCGTGTTGAGTTCCAGATACTTCTCACGGTGTCAAAATCTCCACGAATAAAACTGTCAGTGCCTCAATTCACCCGTATTCACGTCACCGGCTTTACAAAAGCCCTATCGCTCCTATCCTATCGGTCCGTCATCGCTTGAAGAGTGGAAATTCTCGCGTGTCATTTGCTATGATCCGCTCAGCAATGTCAGAAAAGCGCTTTTGGACGTACGACTTTGGGAGTCTTTCTTCCCTTGCACGAGTGACTCCGAACATCGACTGCCGGACGCCGTAAAGCTTGCCGGCCGTTTTTCAATTGTGCCATTTTTGTTGTTGTTGTTGCTTTTTGCGTGTGATGTTCGGATCGATCTTCATCAGTTTACGTTCGACGTACGCACACAGAAATGTCCTAATCGGAATTGATGTTTTGAGGATGGGTTCGTATTTTGCTTTATCTTCCACAGAACAGCGTGCTTAGACCACTGGTTTGGTCACGAATCGTTCCAATCCTTCATAGCCATCCATAGCTGCAAGTGCGCTTTCTACAATTGCAATTCATGACGAGATTGTTCGTAGCGAAAAGCACTATTATTCGCCTTCAGTTGAGCATTTGAGGATGTTGTGATGGGATATAAACGTCGATAAAGCGTCATTGCATATGTATATGTGTGTGTGTGTGTGTCCGAGCTGAAGTATTCCCTCTTCAGAATCGTCGATGCGTCAGCAAAATCTGGTGCCCTAGGATCTTCGACTTCGGGGATTAATTCGAGTGCGTTCAAGAGTTGGCTTTGACTTGGCGGCTTTTGGGATGAAATCAGTTTGGAGTGGACCGTCAGATGAAGAGTAAAGAAAACATTGATCTCAACTGTCACCGATCGTTTCTCGGAGTCGTGGTGCTGCGACGCCTTTAATACCTCTAACAATCTGCTGATGCTTGCTTTCTGATCAATCGACAAACCGTTTACGATTGGAAGAATGGCTGCATCAAGAGGACATGCTCAGTGACCGAAAAAATAACCTCAAAAAACACATGTTAACCTGCTAAACGTTAGTTTCCTGGGCGGTGCAAATGCGACCACAGCCATACACAAAGAGAGCTCACCAATCGATCATCTCTCGCAAGGCAACGGAGTTATGCGACCGTGACATCGAACGCTTCTGTCACTTGTGCGTGGAAACTACACATGAACATACATAAATTAATCAGCTTTCCAAAACAAACGCAGCCGTAGCTATTGCTGGTGGGGGCATATTTTTTCCTTCAACCTAGACGGATGTACCATACTTTGGGACAATCGGCTGCGGGTAAAACAGTTTAATAAATAATGAGAATGGATTAAAGTTACATCTACTGCTGCTGCTGTTTGGTAGAAGGTTCAGTTTCCGTTCGCTTTTTTTTTGGTTGTTGGAGAGACCTGTTTTTTCGGTCGTCACAGAGCCTTCTTTTTCGTTTCCATTCTTGATAATATCCCCTTTGAGCGATTCTCTATTCCCAAATTCAGAGAATTCAGAGGAAAACGAATAAACTTTCACAACAACAAAAAATTCTAGGTTCGAATAAATGATGAAAGGTTACATGTCGGACGTGCGTGTCTGATAGCACGGTATGCATTCGTGCATAATTGATCGAACAGACAAGTGACGTGCGTCGTGCTCGATTTGCTTACCCTTGCTTCGATCGATGATGAAAGGGACATTGTTGTGTGCATTGCGGTGGTTCTGTTACTGTCTACCAACACTTTGCGTGGATAAATTACGTTAACTGCTGGGGGCATGTCGTATTGAATTAACGCATCAGACCGCCATCAGCCGCACACCAGAAGGAATTAGAATGGTAAATTTTCTGTAAAAAAAACCTTAAAAAGAGATTGAAGCTGTCATCGAGTTATCGAATTTCTGCTATGTGACTCAGAAATGAAGAGAAAACAAAATTTTATCAAACAATTTCAGCATGAATTCTTAAAGGACGGTAAATGTGTTTTGAACAATTCATGGTAGGATTATAATAATATTCTACGTTATAATTCATATGTAAGACAAGTGAAATTATTGTTTAACCATATTAAATGAGTTTTTGAGCTAAACATACCTTCGCTAATGTGGGTATAATGGTTATTGTTTGTTTAAATATTTACCCATCTAAATCCGACACGATATCTAGCCATGCACCGAAATCGAATCAGCTTAAACACTTTAAGCAAAATTCCCAACGGAACACCCCAGATTGACCTTAAAAAGCAAAGAAACAAAACAAGAAAACAACTTCGTACCATCAAGTATGCTGCTCGATAATCACGGTTAGTCACGCAGGGGATTCCGTGCGGCAGCCAGCCGTGGCCGTGTTTTTGATGCAGCATTGTGATGCCGTAGCGTTTTAACATCCATTTACTCATCATTCTGCCCCTGTGCGCGATGTTTGACATCGACATGGGACCTGGTGTCTGTCTGTCCTAGCAAAGACATGATAGAACACCAGAACATGCCGGTGGCACACGGACCCGGGGATCCTTTACCGATCGTAATCTATCGACGATAAAACGGAACTTAATCAAATTTACCCGTCATGCAACCCATTCGCATGAAAACCCACAATCGTATGCCCTCATGCGACTTTCGTACGGAGTGTGAGTTCTCGATGTGGAAAAATTGGTGCGTGCGTTTGGGTTGTTTTTAGTTTTTTGGGGAGCCAAAACCAAGTTGTGGCAAGTTACGTGCAAAAGTGCTTCCGCGAAACGAATGGTTTGGGAGTTTTGGGTCTTTTGGAAAAT
Organism: Anopheles rivulorum; assembly: GCA_018908115.1. Classification (NCBI taxonomy): domain Eukaryota; kingdom Metazoa; phylum Arthropoda; class Insecta; order Diptera; family Culicidae; genus Anopheles; species Anopheles rivulorum. The sequence continues at coordinate 13,880,573 of CM032179.1, forward strand.
TAGTTATTCCAAGTTTCATATTGTTTTGTTCTTTGCGCTATTTAGTAAACTCCCGCTGGTGTATTTGGCAACGGCTTCAATTCCCCACAATAGGACCGGTTCAAAATCCCAGCTCTCAAATTAAAGGGAAAAACATTATGTAACATAAGAATAAAACCGATCGTTTTATACGAACGAAAAAATAAATTGATAAAATGATACATGAAATAAATGAAACAATTTAAAATATGAATTTCAGCATTACATGTAGAAGCTATAATATATCATTTGACAAGAATAGGAAACTAGATCAGAGAAGCGATAAAGCGAGCTCTAAACAAACATGTTTACCACCGACATTTCCTAATAACCAACCGAACTCGTTTTTTCACGGATTCGGTTGATTATCACCTGCGTGTGAGACGTATGCTTCATATGTGAGCAACTGCAGTATCAAACAGGCAGATTATTTGAAGATGTAATTAGATGTATTTAGCACGTAACGCTACCGCTCGCCAGTATTTTAGCGCGTTGACTAATGTTTGATTTTGCTTGCGTTTTTTTGTCTCGTTTCAGATAAGGTAAGAAAACAGCTAAAGGTTTCGCTCTCGGTGCGGGTACGGTCTTTGCCGGATAGTTTCCAAGCTTCCGACATTTGCTGATAGTTTGACTATTTTGAGACAAATGATGTAAGTGCGTGAAGGATTTGTCAACGCGAATCGGCAAGCGTGAGTTGAAAGAAGTTTTACACGTACTTTGTGTAACAATGGCACGTCAACCCATCGTCGGCGGCAAGTGAGTGAGTGAAAAATGGAACCGTAAAACCGTCTCCGCATTTGCTTATCATTATCATCTTCCCGAGCTAATTTCCCTCTGCATGTTGGAATGTGCGGCTGCAAACGGGGCACCGAAAGAGGCGAGCATAACCTGCTCGGAATGCAACCACCGAACCATTTGCAGGGGCAAATCGGTGTTAACAGAGTGTGCTGCTTTTATTTCGCTTCGAGTTGAAGTTTAATTTTTCATCTCATCAACTGCCAACTGTAGTAATAGCCGTCGACTCCTCCGTCCTGGCAATCGTAAACGATGCTTCGAAGTATCGTTTTGCGCGGACCTTTCTTACGGCGCACGGCGTTGTTGGCATTCCCAACCACAAAGTGTATGACGAATCTCTTCGGCTACAAACCGGAGCATACGGATGGTCATAAAAAAAACGAAACGACAAAAACAAAAACCCCCAAGCCGGACAATGTTTTAACAGCGCTTTTGTTGCCCGCAAGATGTCGGGGAGGTCTGAATCATGGCATTAAAGACAAAGCCGCACCGACATTCCTGGTGCTGGGGTAAAGCGATACCTTTCGGGCTACCACGGTGACATCATTTAATGATGATTTCTTCGGGGTCGGTTTGTTTGGCTTTGCAGCTTAAAATAAACATATTAATGTGTGTAAAGTCAGCACTCACGAATAATGTATCGTATCGCCCGGGTATCGAAAGGTAAAGTCGAACACACACCGGTTCGGCTCCAAAAAGGTAATCTTCATCGCGCACCGAGCGCTGTGAAACTGAACCCCGTCCAGAAATGGGATCCAAATATTTGTCGAACAGATTTAACATAGTTTGTTTATTAAAATTATTGATCCTGTTGATTTTAGCACTTACAGTAACCGCCACGGCCTGCAATGAATGTGGCATTCGGTTGCGAGACGTCAGAGTGGCTGTGTTGCTTTCACGTTTGTTGCATGCATGCGATTATCGTAGCGTAACTGTAACGCGTACGGTTGTTGCAGGTGATAAATTTTACCATCACGCTGTCATAAATTTCATCAACCCCGTCCCAGGGACGGATTTATGGCCCGTACCAGAGCTTTTCTATCCGCACGACGGCATGCGCAGGGCATGTATGTTCAATGAAGCCGGTAACGAAGTATGCAAAGCACCAGTAAATCTTATCATTTCAGCAACCTTGTATCTGATAGTGACGGCGAGCAACACGGTACGTGTATCGGATTTATGCTTTTACGCATATATGCTTTCGTTGGTGTACGGTGCACTGGGAAACCTTTCACAAATAATGCTTGTTTTTAATTAACGGTGATTTTATTGTAGTTGCTGTTAGAGAGGCATGCATTATGCGCTGCACACTGGCTTATTCAATTTTAATCCTTTTACGGTGTTTAAAAGGCTAAAAGGCTCATGATTAATTAAAAAACATCGATTGAGACTGTCACTTTTATGGTGTTAGATGTTTTTTCAGGAAAAATAGATAACAATCGTTGTTGGTTAATTAAATTTTGCAAAAGTATTTAAATTTTAATTTTAGTTTTAAATATTGCATTCCAATGGTACTACATTCCGTTGCATTCAAATTGGTAATAAATAAAATATGTTGTGTGTGTGTGTATGGCTCATAAACCCAAGGTGGTAGAGTGGCACATTCACTTTAACAACCGCTGGCGCGCCTTTAATGACTGAAATGGCCTAATCGTGCCCGGCGGTTCTCACTATCAATCATTTCCTATTCCGGTAAAGCTGCATCTCGCTCCATGCATCGCCGTGCGACGTATTATCGCTAATTGACAATTAACTCCAAGAGCCATGCGCTCGTTTGTGCCAATTGGATGCACTTAATGCGCGCTGTGCAAGCCGGCTGCGCACAACTGCTACTCATACACTCGACCATATATACAGATGCCCTTTTTTTCATCTGTTTGCGGTGCTTTCTTTTCTTCTTCGGTGACGAAGCTGGTCGCGCAACGGTGATGCGCAACGCGCGTCTCGTTGGAAAAGCCATTCATCATGGCCCCGGTAAGTGCAGAACGTGACCGACGACAATCGTTACCAGTATGCAATGCGCAAACCGTCGTATACAGATGCGCCAAGTGTTGCGACTGCTCTGCTCGTTCTCAAACTTTGGCAAACACCCGCTGCCAGCCCTGCTTGCTGGTATGTCGCGACAATCGATCACACTAGCGCCCCGTACGCATTAGCGTGTGGCTTTTCAATGGCTCCGGCATCAGTGACGCGTAGCTGTTGCGCAAATCTAGACAAACAGATTAATCATTCCGCCGGTGGTCCGCGATGCACTATTGATCTTGCGCGCGCGAGGAATGCACTCGTCGCTTATGAGACGGTATGCAAATTGTTTGTAATGTGTACAAGGGAGTCTTTTGCTGGCTGTACGTCGCGTTACAGTGATTGAAGCGCAGAGAAGTGGACGCTGCTTTAAAAAGAAGGTCATATGACACATGCTTGCGAGTCGCTGGTGTAATAGGAATCATGGGAAGCGCTTATTTATAGCACTGATGTCAGATGTAATGTAATACACTTTATTCCATATATTTAATGTTCCAAGAGAATAAAGTTCAAAATAAAATTCGTATTATATGCTATATTTGCAAAAAATACGTAAAACTTTCGCTTAAAATATTGCCATCATCGTTGGTAAAATAATATGAATTGGCAAGATTTTGCTGTGCTGCAATTAATATCTCGTCATTTCCTATTTCGCTCGAGCCTGTTGCAATTGAGTGGAATAAACCGAAAGTTAAGCAGCTGGAAAATAATTATCTCAATGGAAAATGAAAAGCTCTAGGCTACGTAAGCTTAATGATGACACTGATACATCACACCTCTGATGGTGAGTAAGACGCGAAATGCTCTACGTAATCACTTTTCTCGCGTAAAGCATGGTTCCTTGGGACATTAGTCAGGAAGTGGAAGAAATAATGTGACGCACCTTCGTGCTCTTGATCCATACATTACTCCAAATCTGTGTACCCAGGGCGTAATGTACCGTAACTCTTCCTATATACAAGATCTTCCATTAGGGTGACAAAATGCTTTTGATTCGTCAGACATTTGTAACATGTGCGTGTTACGATAAATAAGGCCTTCTCAGCAATTTCTCCGAATTAAAGCAATAGACGATTAGGCACATTAGCAGTGTAGTCAATCAGGTGTGACATTGATCGGTGAGATTCTGTTGCTTGAAGTTTTGGGTAAAGGGAAAATTTATTAAAAAAAAAAAACATGTTAAGTATATAATATACGAAAGGTGACACGGAATTTCACCCAACCACTCCAATTTCGTTCCACAGTTAGTGACCAATCACTAACAATTGCCAATAGTTCAAAGTTGGAATCCAAGAATGCGTTAGTAATGCGTCTGGATGGATATCTTAATTTAAGGCAAATGATTCCACACATTTTTCCATCTTTGGCTGCATCTGTCAAGAATGTATGTGTATTTTAAGTATAATATTGTTTTTATTTACCGACAAAATCCTTAGTTGCGTAAAGTTATTGATGCTGACAATTCATAGATCTTGTTATTAAACTCTGATTTCGTTGACTACCGAAATTTTCAGAATTTTTGGAATCCTTTAAGGATTCCAATAATCAGTTTTGAATCTTAAATCGATATAAAAACAAGTTTAGATTCCATAAATCTCGATAAACGCGATAAACTTGACTAATTTCATTTAATTTTAATGCACAATTGCAGAAAAGCTGCGGTATGCTCATATAAAATTATTCCTTTAGTTTCCATTACGATCTTGTATGAATGTGCTCTATTTATAATCTCTGTAGTACACAAGACAAAAAAAACTAATCAGCTTCAATGTGGCGACAAGAGAACGTGAACATGATATACAAAAGCAAGTGCCATCGTCATCCCGCGCAGATGGTCCGATTGCAAATTATTTGCCTCGAAAATTCTTTGCATTAGCTACGCACTCGTGACAGGAAGGAGTTTGTTGTTATGTACCTTATCTTCCATCGTAGCGACGAAGGAAGCGCTCAATCAAATTACCGGGGCGCGTAAGTCGTACGTCGTGCAAAAGGGAGAAAGAGAAATGAAATCTACCAAATCACCGTCACCACGCGTTCGCGCACTAGCCGCCACGCGAAGATTGCAGCATAAATAATTCAAACGCACACCCAGCGTGGTGGCATTAATAGTGGAAGGGAGACCACGAGATCAGGCGTGCTGAGGAGATAGTGTTTTGTGCCGCTGGTGGATCACTGTGTTTGTGTATTGTGGGATGAGCGACCACCAACCACACCAGGATGGATGACACTAGCCCGTCCATCCTGGTAGCTTCACTAATCAGATCTGAAATATGATGAAGGCGAAGGCGTGCACACTTGGGGATCTGTCCGTCAGCTGCCGCCGCTCTGATCTGCTCAGTGTGTAGTCAAGCGTTAACAAACCGAAAACCCACCCGTGTCTAAAGTGCTCGGCAAAAATAACTTATTTTGATCGCGAAAAAACCACCACCCAGAGCTTCTACAGCTTTCGTGGGGGGGAATCCGATAGTGTGGCAGATTTGGGTTGTTCCTAATGAATAGATAAAACCTTGCGTGTGCCGCGTCAAATCAGCGAAGCATGTGCTTGTTTTCATTTACAATTCAAACTAGAAATGGCCCAACAAAATCCCTCCAGCGGGCCATGCTTTGCAAACTTGCACAGTACCATAGGAAGGGCTCGAAAAATAAAGTTGTAAAGGAAAAAAAAAAAAGGTGACAGCTGAAGCTTTTTCCATCCACGAAGATACACGAGAATGGGTAGAAACAGAATCATGCGAAAAATATCGCGCAGAGAAGGGGAAATTGTGTGATTTTTCACGAAAGTGTCTTAATTCGAAAAATGGTCCGTTCATTACCACCCCATCGGCCGGTCGGTTCCAATCCGTTTTTGGGTCACTTCCTTGTACCGAGGTTTGGTGTTCGGGAAATACACGGAAGCAGAATTCTCGAAATCTGTGCACGCGCCTTATCGTGAGTTTGGTCTGGGTTGGCAAAGTTCCGTTCTGTCCCGTCCAGTAAATGAGCCAATGCAGTACAGTGGAACGTTCCCTGCAGAGTGTACAAAGTTTTCGGTGGGACTTGGTCCTGTGCATGTTTTTTTGTTGTATTTATCTTATCTTTCCCTCTGGTCACCATCTTTCACATGCAAGCAGTGAGTTCCGTTGTAAGAGGTTCTTTTTCGCTCACTTTTTCTTCCTGCTGGTGTGCATCTACCGCTCCAGTAGTATTCCAGAGGACCGAATCTATTTACCTATTTTTGCTTTCGCAAACGTTCGAGGAGGTGGTAAAATTTATTCATTAAAAAGTTAAATGATTTTCATCAGACGTCCTTTTTTACACACGGCTTCTACTTGCCTGCCCTGTGCAAGTTTTCCAAACGACTCACAGCCGATTGTGGCAGAGGCAGCGAGCGGTGTAGACTTTTTTTTTTGGGTGGCAAAGCTACACGGAGAACTTTTGTGGCCCACCAAAAACCCAGCACGAACTATTTTGGAGGATAGGGCAGTTTTTTTTATTTAGTGCTGGGTTTTCATTCTTACCGCCTGTGGATTAAGCGGTAGCACTTGATGATTGTTTTAATGGAATTTTCGATGTTTATTACAATTAAGGGTTTTTTGGCGTGCCCGGGAAAAGTCGTAAAGGAACTGAAAATTGGGTAGAAATAGAATTATTTATTACAAAAATAGTTTTAAGCAGCGAATGAATGGAACTTAACGAAACTATAAATATTTCAAGAAAACGAAACAAATGAATGATTTCTTCTTTTTAATTTAACACTAAATTCACTAGAATTTCGAATGTAATACTTTGATGGTATTAGTGAAAATCAAGCTTTAAGGTAGATGTTTCAAAATACACCATTCTTCTTGGTTGCCGTGTTTGTGAATATTTGAATTCTTTGAATAACTACAGTTGGGGGAGCTTTTAAACCTTCAAATACTGATTTCTTCAGATTGTTCTGAAATATTGATAGCACGTGTCTGCTAATGTAGTTGGCTTCTTGAAAGATCTTCATAAAGACTTTTTCTCAGAAGGTTGGTGCTTTCTAAAAAGTTTCTTTTTAATGTATCCTAATGCCGTTCATACATTTTATTTCGTACTTATCCTTCGTTATGGTATTTCAGTATATTTTTTACTATAGCCTTTATACAATAAAGTATAAAATTTAATTTTTCTATCGAAAATACTGTAAACTATGAAATATCATTAAAAACAAACACGCAATTAGAAATATTTGCCCTCAAACATGACTAGTAACTTTAAATTGTTCGTTTGTGTGTGAACATAAATTTAAGCAATTTTCGATTAAAACAACGAATGTTTACACTACTGAAAAATTAATTTTGACATGTTTTTTAAACGTCTGAAAACTGTTATTTAAACTTTGTTCTAAACTACTTTGTCGGAACTCGTTAAGTTCGTTTTAAAATGGTGTATCTGTCAAAATGACAACGGTTGACAACGACCAGTATTGCAGCAAGCAATCTATTATTTTATTTGTTCAGAAACAGCAAAATCTTTTGCTTATCTTATACAATTTTCGTACAACACATTCAGCAAACGTGGGATTAATTAGTACAATAGGAGAGACACATAGATTGCCTTCACACTTTCAACAAAAAAAGCAGCACATTATCATGCTCTACCACACTTATCTCGTTGTAAGCTTTTTTTCCGCTTCAATTGAGCTGTAACCAAATTTGGCGCTTATTTCCAGTCGTCCAATTCTGGATGGTTTTTTTTTTAACTATTTTGTGTTGCTTCTGGCACTTCAAACATCACGTCTGGAGCAGCAAAATTGAATGAACGAACGAGAGATATGAGTGTGCGGCTCCTAGCAAAGCTCATCTTAAAGAGCAACCTTGCAACGAAACCGGGACCGTTGGGATAATGTAATCAAAATATTTTCCGCTTTCTACCGCCATAATTTATGATGGGCGAAAAATGGGGTGACATTCGACAACGACGCAACGAAGTACGACGGTGCCAGAATGCGATGCGACTTCAATTGATGCTTTCGGGTTCTTAGAAGTATGGAGTGAATGTCGCTAGGAAGCGCTTCATTTTCGGCGCGTGTATATATGCGCGATGCTTTATTTCGACTGCTTAACCACACCATGGCGCGCCTGGCACACGAACCTATCCATTGCTAACGGCTTGAAGCGGAGGCATACTGTTTTAATGTGTTTTTAATATTCTATGGTAACGCAATTCCAACGAGGGCGCGCCGCCGCACACGGTTGTGCGGTAAAGGAAATCTTTCGAAAAGCGGTGGTTGAAAATATTTATACGCCTTGCCGAGTATGTCTGTGAGTGTGTGTGTGTGTGTGTGTGTGTATGATGATGGCAAAAGGACGGAAAATAGACCAGCAGATCGACGGCAGATAAGTTTCCGGCCGGAAGGTTGGAGCGATTTCTTGGGCCCGGTTTTTCGGTTATTTGATTATTGTTAACGAAGAATAAATTATGCTGCCGTGCAGCAGCTTAAAGCGAGTTGTTGTAAAGGTTTTTTTTTTGGCAACGAAGGAAAAAGCACACCTCGGATGGCGAATGTTGGAAGAGGTTGACTGACGGGGATCGGTTTCGGTGGGTTTCTTTTTGTTGTTGGTTGAAGTGCAGGCTAACTCTTTCACTCGTGCACGGTTTTTCAATCGTGAGAATGTATGGCAAAAGTGTACCCCGAATAGGAACTGGCAGCCGGTGGCGTTGCGTAACGTAAAGATTTTGGTGGTTGTTGTGTGGTTCCACAGCGGAAAAAGCACACCCGGGAATTACTGCTAGGACTTTGCCCCGAATCTTCAAACCTGAGAACGGTGGCTTCGTTCTGTTGGTGCGTTTTTTGTTGGTTAGCTTTCTTTCTTCAACTCCCGCATCTTTGGGCTAATGGGAGTGGAGGGTTTGGTAAAGAAAAGGAGAAGGAGGTCTTTTGTGTCGAAGTGGCTCAAAATGAGAATTCGGTTTTATGTAAATGACTTTTGACTTTCGATGTGTCCCACCACCGGGGAGACCGAAGGGTCCGCGCATTCTAAACATCTTTCGGCAGAACGATAGAAGAGAGCGGTTTTTTTCCTTCTAAAGTAAAATGTGTCGGTGTCGGTCAATTTTAGGAAGTTATTTAACCAAAAACACATTACGCGAGACTATCAGCCGGCGCTGCTGTGCTGCGCTAAAGCTACAAAAATGGAGTGAAAAACGATCCTCCGGCCGGGGTAGAACTAGCCTTTTGCCAAACCGCGTACCTTCCAGCTACTCCGCTACGGTTGGCGAAAATAGAAAGAAACCATCAATATTAATGAATATTGAAGATTCCCGTCCGATTACACAAGATTAGGTTGTTGTAGTTTTTTATTCTTCTATTTTTCTTCAAATCGGAATCGATAAAAAATGGCTTAGTTAAATGATTGAAAATAACACGATAAATATTGATCACCGTAGTAGAGTAGAGCCTTCCATTTGTGGGCCTATTTGCCGTCATTCATTGTGATTCGTTCGTGGCAGGAATCGTCCTCCTAAGTAAGGGCATTTCTACGGGAACAGCCAAAAAGGCTCACGGCGTAAGCGGTTACGTTCCCAGAAGCATAAGTTTATCGTGGTTAATTAATCAGTCGCTATTTTAATCAACCGCTTTGAAGGCTATTAATTAATTTAACACTCTATTAAGAGCAAATAGATGCTACCCCCGATGTTGATGGGTTGATGGGAACCGAGTCAACGGAGTGTTGGGTCGTGCGCTATCGGGCAGAGTTTTAGAGAAGCTCGAGAAACGCTACGGAAAATGGAAAGAAGATATAAAAAAGACTCCCTTCCAGCATGCCATCAGCCACCAGCGAGCCGAAGTGGCTATCATCACGGTGGCGCGTTTCGCGTCACCCCACAAAACTTTGTTGATTTGATAAGTTGAGCGACAATCAACTCCAAATAAATCAAGATGCAAATTATACTCGAGAAACCGCCCGATAATGGGACAGCTAGCCATTTGCCGGCATCCGACGGCGAACGGGGTCCATCTAGCCGGTTTTCCTTTGGGTGTGACCTCTCCGCCCGGTTACCGAAAGGGGGAGCAAATTTAAATACGGCAAACACCGCAACGCCACTATGTCAACCGCGGGCTGTGGATGTTGGATGTCGTCGGTGACATTCCTGAAGCGCCTGACACTGTTAGCAAACGCGTGTGCGATAGCCCATAGGCAGAGCGGGAAGCGCACGGGTGTACGATAATGTCCCCGAACGCGCCATTTGCCCAGTGTGTGTGTGGTGGTCTTTCAGGTCTCGCAACTGGCAACGCGCGTTGCATCTTGCAAGGAGTGCGCACCAGAACAGCTCAACTCTCCAATTATGTCCAGCGCGCGCGCGTATGTCTGCTCTCTCCCAAAACGGACCTCAGGCAGCTTGGGCTCAGTGTTCCGCTGATTAATGCGGTGACAAATTGAGTCGACGCTGGACCTCGTCATAAATCACATTGGCCGCTGTGCTTCTGCTCATGTCGCATGCCAACTCCATACCGTTTCCGGGACCAGCAAAGAGACCTCCGAACCTGTCCGCCGTTTGGCACGTCGTTAGCGGGATTGGTTTTGGAAAGGACCCGGTCTGGGCTAGTTTGTCCCGCGCTGGAACTTTGCGCTGGGGCCCGGTCGCTTTTGTGCCAAATTGTTGGCCACTAGCCAGGTCGTGTGCCGCCGGCCACTCTTAGGTGAACCTAAAGTTTGCAAGTTTGTTCCAAGCGGAGATACGTGCGGAGTACGCGTGCATGTGAATGTGCTGTGGCAAACCCATTAGCGCAACACAGAAGCCAGAAGTTGTGTGATAAAGAACCAAAAACAAAAAAAAGGAAGGGAACCAAAATTTAGATCGAGGTTAGAAGCGGAATGATGATTCACGGGAAACCAAGGTGAACCCATTAATTGCTGAAGATAAGTTAAGGCTTCGGAGCATGTTAGTGACTACTGATCGATTTATTTTCTTGCATAATTAATTTTACTTCTGAATGAATCCCGTTAGCGGAAGATGTTTTCTAATGGAATATTTTAAAACGATAAGATGGCTAATGTGAGAAAGAGGTTATTTGTCGGCAAGTGTGTGATAGAAGCATCGCATACCCGAGTGTCTGTTGAAAGAAGCTTTTCTCGGGTTTGTTTTTTTTAATGAGACTAGCTTGTGTTATCATCACAATTAAGAGAATGTAGAAATTTTTAATTTCTTATAAAATGTTGCATCATCAAAAGCTTTAAACCGGATGGCAAATTCATCTTGATTTCAGCTTGATGGACGCTTAAAAAATTGTACAAGTTACTATAACATGTTCTGACTTATTTAGAATCGTATTTTCTTTTCAATTTTAACATAGTTGTACATAAGTTTACTTAATGATTGAATTTTTTTTCCAACAAAAACAATAACCAAAAAAACCATTGCTGACGTACGACTGTTTAGTTACCTTGATTGGCAAGCTATTGCGGCTATCCTTCTCCTACCCAGTATCCATAAATCGTTTGTTTCGTACTTAATCATCGGCTCCGCCATGAGTTGGGCGAATTTTTATCGCTTCGCTTCTTCCCGTAAATTAAATTTATGGACGCAACAAATATCTCGAACGATTTAAATCAACCCAGCTTTCGGCGATTTGCAGCAGCCCCTGGGACCTGGTTACGTTTCCACACTGCTGAAATTGATCCCCGAATGACAGCCACCGATACAGCCACCAATAAATCTGTATCGAATAACATTGGATGATCTCCTGCAGTGGGGTCTGTACGGGGTCCGAACCTGGAGGCAAGATGTCCCCGACCCGGGCCCGGGTTGAGTAATAAAAAGTAAATCCTTCACTCTGTTGCTCTGGTCAGTGTTTTGGATCGTTTTGTTTCTTCTTTCGAGTGCCTTGCGGCATTGGGAGCACATGTTGTTGGGTATCGGTATTTGTTGTCAATTTTGTTGGGTCGGATGTTGAAAACAGATCGATTGACGAAATAGCTCAAAAACTCCACAATTTGACCACAATTTGACTTTCAATCCCATAGTGAACTTTACGCACTCTGGTATCTCTCGTAAAACCTTCCGGTGATCGAGAACTTCTACTTAATCCTCCCATCGGGAGCCACTGGTACCATGTGTGTGTGTGTATGCATATCTCTTTTTCTCTCTCCCTCGTTCCCTCTTGCCGACCCACCATCGCAATGCGGGATGCCTAACTCCCGCCGTGGGCTAATCCAATTAAGCTGAATTTGTTTCTTCACGATTGGCGTTCGCGCGCGGGTGCGGGTTTTTGAAGGAAATGAAATAAAAAATAAATATATATCTTTAAAATAAACTACTACAAAATCCTTCTTGGTCCGCCGAGGAGCCCTGAAGATGTCGCATGAAGCATTTGGGCCGTAGCTTCTCGTTTTCCTTCTGCCTTTTTTTTGTGTGCTCCACGTTGCCTTTCTTCCAAGAACATCGATAATCTGCCGATTCTCGTTTATTTTTGCGTTGCGCTTGGCAAATCCATCCGCCCGGGCTTGATCATCTGCCTTTGCTTTCCGCATTTTGCTGCTCTTATACCGAGGACTGGTTTCGCTCGCTTCTTTTCGAAAAACCTCTACTCAAGCTTTTATTTTCGGCTGACGGTGGTGTTTGGACGCGATGGGTTTGGCAATAAATATCTTGAAGACGCATCGCGTACCGTGGACTTTGGTTGGTTGAAAAGCAAAATATACGCTCTGTAATCGCAAACTCGAACGCAAATGAGCAGAGCAGATGGGAAACACGAAACGGTGGTCCGACGATGGTGCTCTTGAAACGTTTCGTCTCTTATTTTATAATCATACATATATTTTATTTAACTCTTGGAAGCGTCTTTGACTACTCTCGGTCGTGAATGGTTTTTTGTACTGTTGGTTGGCCCAATGGTTGGCGAAAGGCACAATTTCCTTTACGCTTTTGCTGCACGAGTGAAATATATGTTGCTGGTCGATTATCTTTCGGGCGCTTCTAGTGATTCCGTGATACGATCGAAGGAATTTCGTTACTTGAACCATTCGCGGGTTGACCCTGCAAAATCGATTTTGACCCCGAAAACGTTTGCAAAACTCACCAAAGCTGCAATGCAACGGCCGGGAGAATATAAGAAGAAAACAATGTGAAAAGAGCACCAGAATTAACGGCTCTGTGTTTTTTTAACAGCTTCAAAAGCTACAGCACACGAAACCTTGGAAAAGGAAGAAATTTGGGAAGATACAAAAAAGCATTCGAAGCAATCGAGTGCAATCGGAGTGTCTCGGGACCCGAAAAGCCGCACCACCGTACTGGCCATGGAGATGTCGGATTAACGGCCAACTATTGGGTCGTTCGGTGCAGCAAAAATTATTGCTAATTAAAAGCTATCAAATTAGAGAGGGGGCACATTTCGGTGCAGTCTTTCCTGGCGCTTTTTGGCGCAATTTCGGGCGGGTAAATGGGATTTCTTCTCCCACCGGCGGCCACCAGTGTGCGGCTAATCAAACAATCGACCAGATCAAATTGAAATCCCCTAAAATGTATGCTTTGGATTGGAGTGAAGGGAGTTTTATTTTATTTTATTGGTGTTTTTTGTTGGTCTTTGCATCGTTGCATATTCTACGTGAAAGGTGCAACAAACACACACAGCAGCAGCAGCATCTTTATTAGGAAAGCCATCGTCAGGGATGGAATGTGCGCCCGCTGACGTTCTTTGCCGTGCGATGCAAATCATGGTGTGGCCGTTAACGATTATTAACGGCAAACCTCTCCCTTCGCCCACCAGGCAGAGGGTGGCGATGAGTTGGTTGGATAGAGATTTTTTGCAAGTGCGAAGTGGGAAGCGAAGAAAAATGGCTTGTGCTAATTGAATGGACAACTCGATGTGGCATTGATAATATTTTCCCCCCCGATGCCGATCGCACAATCTCACCCAACTCTATCGCCGCCCTATCAGAATAATGATTATGGTGGTGATGATGAGGACGGTTGATAGTGGTGGTAGGTCTGCCGCGATTGTCGGTTTGGAATGCAGCGCGTCTGGCCCACAAAGTGGCCGCGGGCGCGTCTGTGGGAAAACACAATTTTCATCGACATCCGCGCGCACCAACGCGCAATTGTGTGCCAGTGCAGTTGGGCATCAGCACTTTATGCGCCCGGGAAGTGTATGATGATTTATTCGCTAACTGTGTCTACTCCTGTGCTTCTATTTTTTTGTAACGTGTGCCCTGTTTATTGTTTTGCTGCATGAAATAATAACTCCGCCACCAGCGGGTTGTTCGACGCCGGCACACTTAAAGTGCACTTGTTGTGCCACTGGTGTGCAGCGAGAAGCAGCGACGACGACAGGTCGGGCGTGTTGACAGGTGCCGGAACCTATGACACGTTCCGTTCGTCAGTGTAATGCAGCCGGCAATGGTTCGGTTTGGGAGGGGACGCTTGCCGGTTTTGGGCGGGCATGATGTTGCTGCTGCTCGCTGGCAAATGAAGCGCGAAATGTGCGCGTGTTGTATGCGGCACCCGTGTACCCATCCCGGTTCGCACTAACCCACCCGGTTCGCGTGTATCGGAAACAGACTTAACACGTTTTGCAGTGGACAGCCCATTACGACTCATGTGTAATTAATGAGCCGCACACTATTCTTCAGTCACGCTGGATGAGTTCCTCTCTACCAAAACTTGGTGGGATAAATGCGGGCGTGTGACGGGTGTAGTAGTAGTAGGGGGCCGTCATCAGTCCGACACCTCCGAAGTGCGCACAACAAAGGCTTTAGCTATGCGGCAAACTATTGAAATGCAATTACGCTTAAAATGGCATCATTATGCACACCCGAGCTGGCAGCTTTCGGGCCCGCACACAACGGGGTTGTTCGTGCGCACAACTTTACAATGTTCCCGGCACACGTATTTTTTAATTGTGACAAAACGGTTCAAGATGCAAAACCGATAGTATTGTGCGGTGCAACCGACGGGCCGGAATGCTTCGCTGAATGGTAGATGCGTTCGGTTCGACATTGTTCGTTGCTTCCTTCAGCACATTCTTTGCCTGTTACGCTCCGTGCGGATTGCTTTTGCACATTTTTATTTCAGTGCTCAAGTGTAACGAATTTTATCGCCACATAAAGTGCTACATTATTTTATTGCGTTAATAAATTTATTGGTTATTTATTTTGAGTAAGAATATTTTCTCTTGGATCTTTGCAATATTACGTTAAATATTGTAAATTAAAGAAGTTTTGTGTTTACTTTTGTAGTATTAAAGAAGGAATAAAAGGATACTAAATTTAAAACGTTACAAAATATTTTATACTATATAAATTTTCGTAAAAAAAATATTTCAAACAATTTATTTCAACCAAATGTCAAAATTGTAGTGAAATTGCAACGGGTGCATCTTTCGAGTGATAAAAACCTTTTTTTAAAGTACATTCTCCTTCACAAAACACTGCCATGTGGTGTAATTGCTAGTTTCACTTATAGCCATTTCCAATGAATTGAGTGCAATCGTGCATGAAAGCCGTTTAATTTCGCATTTCATCGATGCTTGCGCAGTCTCGGGAATATTTGATAAAAACTCAAAGTTTTTATGCTTAACGACCAGGCCATATTAATTGAAAATTCCATTTTTACATTTATAAAGAACGGCGACGAACGGCTATATTGTATGAAAATTTCAAATAATGTACCGAAAAATGACCACATTACAATGCTCAAATTAATTATAATTAATTATAGGCAAAAAGCATATATTCGATGTTTCGAAAAGCTCTGTTCTCGAAACAACGCAAATATTCAAAATTTCACGAAATGGCCAAGACATTTTGCGGGATCATTCATTAATAAATAATAATATTAATATAACTTTTGTTTCAGTAATTTTTCAATGCATATTTAAGATTTTTATTCTTTGATAGCCTTTTCAGATTTATAACATTCTGGTTTAAAAAAATCATTAATTACCATTGCTACTTTTACTGATTTTTTGGTTAATTTTTACCAAAATTTCATGTTATTATGATTTTTTAAATTTATTTATTTTTGTTTTATACCTTTTTTTATTTACTCATAAATTGGCAAACTTTTCCATTCATAAACCAAAATGTTAGTTTAAAGAAATCCATTTTTGTTTTTTAACATGAATTTACATCGATCATTCATAGCACAAAGTTCAGTTTTGTTTAGGCAAACCATTGACGAGTCATTGCAGTGCAGTATAGACGCACCGTTAAAACCGCATCTCACATTAAAAAGGTGTCATCCTGTTGACGCGTAGCATCGACACCACATCAATAAGCGTATCTCTCTGTTTATCAGTAAAGCTAGTGTCAAACCACAGTGGGTTCGCGCCGCTTATCACCACCACCCTCACTGCCTTGTTTGCACAGTGTTGTACCCAACAAAATGGCACGACATCAAAGTTCTTTGGCGGTGGTAGAAAGTTAATTTTGTGTCTCTCTCTCTCTCTCTCTCTCTCTCTCTCTTTCTCTCTCTCTCTCTCTCTCTTTCTCTCTTTCTCTCTGACGTCACGTGTCATCCGGTTGTCTAAGAAAGACGGACCGTAACCGAGAACATTCCGCTCGCCACGTAAACGGTGGTGGGCCGGTTGCAGCCAGTAGCGCCAGTAGCATTACCTTCTGTAATCACGTTTTGAACGCGTCAGCTTTTGGAGCCACTTCCGGTATGTTGCGTTGGTGCGCAATAGTGCGAGTTCTCGCCGCGTCTCCTATCAACAATATTCCTTTGATGTTCGGGATGGCAACATTGCGCAGGAGAACTATTGCTACCGCTGAAGATGCTTATGCGCCTTGGGTAATTCGATTCGGAAGTAACACGAACTCTCTGCTACCGTGTATCGGCTTCGCGTGGCCGCTGAAAGGAGACGAGGAAAATGAGAAAACTTTCCCATACCTTGCAGCGAATTCTCTGTACATCTACTCGTATACTAAGGTTCCACTGCAATAGGATTTTAAGGGGGGGATGGGGTGGATAGGGGGAAGTGCGTTTTGTCGTCGCCCGTTGGGATTAATGCCTTAAATTTCTAATGCAAAATTAATTTAGCATTTTAAGTTTTAATTATTTATGTGCACGGGACGGATTTATCGTGTCGAGCTCTCGTGCTGTGAATGGACTCCCGCCAGCAGGTTACCAGGTGAAGGTGGCTTCAGCTTGCAATGGGGTTGAGTGTGCCGCCACTGTTGCCGATACTAAATGCCACGGTGCTACGGGTACAAGCCCAAATCGGAACAGTTGGAAATGATTGGTGAATAAATAATTTAATCAAACTCTCAACCCCTTTCATGGTTGCTGGCCGGCCCGCAGCAGCCGGTTTTTACATCTAAAGTTCCAAAAAGCTGTGCAGCAAGCATACATTTAAAACATACAGAAACCAAACAAAACAAACAAGAGGGGGGGGGGGGGGGGGGGGGGGGGGGGGAAGGTAAAATAAGATTACACTAAAAGCTCAGCTTTCACCGTTTGCGTTTGTTCGTTAGTGGCACATTATCGTGATATTAATAATGCAATGTAGAAAATATTCAGTTCGTTTATTTCTCGTTGCTCTTGGACGATTTTTCTGTAAGGTTTTTGTTTTGTATTGGTGCTTGCTAGCTTGTTTGCTTTGAACGATGACGGTACACACCGGTTACAGCAGGTGGTACCCCCAACGTGTATGATCTTTGGTAGCTTTGCGAAAAGCGTACCTTTCTTGGTACGTGTGGAACGTATTGACGGTTGTGATTAATTTGCATTCTGGCTCGTTTCATAGCTGGGCGAGAGTGATTAGCTAGTAGCTGACTGGCCTTTGGCCATGGTCTGTCCGACGGTGGAATGGAGGTTATCACAAAATGCAATCTGACACAGTAACAATTTATTCTCTACGTTCGTTTCTCGACACCTTATGTGTCTTGGGTGTGTACGGATTAGAAACGTGCAACGGGTTGTTTAAAACCCGATTTAATACACGTACGATAGCATTGTGGCCGGGTAAGATGTAAGATGGTTTGCGAATTAATTGAATGCATCAACGTCTGTTCTGCTGGTGGTGGATTAAACTGTTCGGAGGGGTTTGAAGCGTTGCATGCGATGGTGTAACACCCAACGGGGGACATGCAATGTCCCATAGAGCATTAAGATGTGTCGCTACTGGATGGTAGCCGGCGAAACGTTTCTGCTCGTAAATATTTGCTGTGTGTACCTTAGAACACGTGAAAGAACCGTTATTGCCTTTAACGTCTTAAAATGTGTCCGCAATCACACGTTAAGATAATTACAGTGATGGCCATATAAATATGGCATGTGTGACCAGTGGTGTAAACAAAATTTTTAAACAATGTATTAATTAACTATCATTTTAAAAGGAAAACAGATACACATCATGTATCCTATTTTTGTTGCGGGGTTTTGACAAAACTAACTAGTCACAAAAATAAGATTTTTTTTGAATTTTTTTAGGCGCTTCCCGTCATTTATAAATATTTTACATTTCTGATTTTTTTTTGGTATTCGCAATTAACTGTAAATTTTAACAAAATAAAAAAAAAAATCATGTATAAACATGTTACAAATATGATAAATATCGTAAACTACCTTTTTGAGTTAAGGTGAACGGTATTTGTAAAAAAATGTGTTTTTACCAGAATGCAATATGTCTTCTTCTCCTGGGCTTAATTACTGACATCATTTGCGTCATCACTGCCAACCATTAAAAGTTTGTGAGCTGTGCAAACGTGTATAGTTTTTTTTTACTAGGTATGTTGATAAATAATCAAACCAAAAGTAAAAAAAGCATAAATCTTAGATAGTTATCTTATTTCTCTGGCCGTTACTGTAAATTATTTGTTCAATTCTAGAACTAATGGTGTACTAATGTGCTCGATGCCTCGATTTTCATTAATTCCATGTGTCGTGAATCACTTCATTATCCTAACTTTAGCATTAAAATGTATATTAGAAATTTGCACAAATCGCTGCATAATTAATCCACTTGCATTTTATCTGGCCTACGGCGTAGCATCTTCATCATTGCTAGCTTTCATTGAAACCCGCAGTAATTTAATTTCCAACTGCAAAGTTATTTAGGACCCACGAAAATCGCTGCTAGACACGCTGGCAAATATTAGATAATAATGCGCTCAGCAAACACTGACAGAGGCGCGACGTCGTCAGGCGTTGTCGCTCTGTGGCGGCTACCTTTTTGCAATAAATCTTACCTCGTCCTGGGCTTAGGTTTTTCTTTTAAACCCCCCCTATACTAAATGGCCTCCTAACGGCGGTGTCTGCGGTTCTCTCTCCTCTCCCCTCCCCTAGAAAAAAGCAGAGAACGCAAATTTATTCCAAAAGCGTTTAGATATTTTCTCCCAAACAATAACTTTATCAGTCGAAATGGAAACTAAAATAAAAGACAAATGCGATTTAAAACACACACACACAACGCAACGAAACATCGCAGGGGCACATACATTGGCCTGGCAAATGGTATTCTCGGCGACTCCCTACATTGGCGTTCCTACCGTTTGGCGGGCGGGCCAAGATGAATAGCGGGCGACGATTATTTGTGTTGCTTTCAGTGTTGGTGGGTCCGCTGAAAGGGGTTTTATGGAAGGGAGAAAAGCGGGGATGCGACTGCGGCTCATTTAGAATTCATTCGTACGCTCATCTACATTAATTAGTGCGCGTGAAGTGGAAATTGGCAAATGCTTTTAAAATTTAAAAAGACCGTCTTTTCGACCATTTTCGATGGTGATGGTGCCATGCGATGTTGCCCGTAGAGAAGAGAGAGAAAAAATAAATGCGTCGGGACCGATCGAGATCATCTTGCCTGCAACGGTTGCGGGTGTGTATGATTTATACCCCCAGCAAGGACCACACGGTGGTACACGGGCTAACTGATCTCGCGTGCGGAAAGCGAGATAGCAACCTCGGTCGGGTGGTTAAGAATAATCCAATGATTTTACAGAACCATTAAGTCGGACTCTACCAGAGATGGGTAGAAACATGGTAAACAGAAAAAGGGGTAACAAAAACGGAAAATATATGTAGATTTGTTTTCTTTATTCTGGACACAGACCTTCCTTACGAACTTTCGTACTTTGATGCGGCATCTAAAGAAGGGGGTTTCGTTTACTTGCGTTAGCAGTGTCGCTGATATGAGGGGAAACAAAGAACGTATCCTTCATCGGCGCCTTGATTTAAGTTATGCAAATTAGAAAAGGAAACTTCATTTTTTACCCCTTCTTTTTAAAGGAAGGTTTACGTATCGATTCGCTTAAACCGATCGGTATAAATTCTGATTTTCGATGCGGAAAGCTACAAATTAGGTTTAGTTTTTCTTTCGCGCAAAGTTTCGCGAATGAATCAAACGGCAAACAAAGCGAGATGAAATGAAGAGAAGAAAAAACCAACAACAATGAGTGCACAGTTTTGGAATCGGTTCGGAAACTTTTAACCCCACTTTTGCTGCTGTCACTGTACCGCGGTTGTTGTGAAAAGTGATAAAATTTGATTTTTTATCGTGCGCGCGGTGTCGTAATCTCATAATTCCCATTTAATAACTTCTTCCCTCTACTGTGGCCCGGAAGTCACGAACCCGGTGTGTGTGTGTTATTTTATTTCGGTGGCTTAATTCTGAGCCAATTTTTTTTTTTCTTTGGTACCGTTTCCGCTCCATTTAGGTGTCCTGTCGTGCTCCGGTAGACCGGTAGACTGCTGGCTTTAGTTCACTCATCGTGTCCAAGGATTTTCGACGGCAAATGGATGCGGTAATGAATATGGGAGTGTAATTTTGTTATTAATTTATTCGTCCTGAAATTGGTGTTATGGTGATGCCTTCGCCCCGTGTTTAACATGTTTTATATTTCGTGCAATTTGCTTTTCTTCCATCAGATCATGACCGCGGATGCGTCTGGGAAAGCTATATTACCCGCAATATCCTCGTGTGGCTTGTTTCGTGCGACTTTTTTTTTAGCGCGAAACAAAACAAAAAAATGCTTATTTGATTGTTTCTTACGACCGTGGTAATCTGTTTTTATTTTTATTGCTTATTAGAAAGCCCGTCAAAGCTGGGATTTCGGATGGCGGTACGCGGGCAGGGCAAAGCACGGGTAAAGCGTTAAAAACTTTCCGGGGGTGCGCACGGCTCACTCGGAAATTCGGTGGAACACGAGGTACAAGGTGTCGAATCCTTAGAAATCAGAGATTTTTACACTTCTTCATCTCTATCGTTCTACATCTTCGGCGATCTCTCGTTCAATGCGCCTTTCCTAGCGATAGCAAAGTTCTTCTTTTTTTTTTAAACCATTTGAAAACCTTCGTCCATGTTGCGGCTGTCAGGGATAAAGTTTTTAAGCGGACCTGAGAAACCAGCTTGAAAGGCGCAACAACAACTGCAACAAAAAAAAATCTTGCACAGGAATAAGTTTTTTCCCCCAACAACTTCCTTTAGTTTCCACCATTTCCCATTCTCCCAGTTTGTCTAGTCCACCTTGAGCATGGTAGATTTTCCTCGCTTCAATTGCCACGGAGACAGGCGCACGGAGATCGGGCAAAAGCGATTGATGGTCCAGAATGCGACCTTCCGCCATCAGCTTTTTCCCGTGTCGATCCCGCGGGTGCACTCGAAAACAGTTGATAGCAGTTCGTGCAACTTTCGCACCGACATTCTACCGCGGACAGAAACTTCCAGACGAGAATATGCTCGTAGCCGTGGCCCTGAGTGTTGGGGAAGTTTTCGATTGGTTTTCTGGTACCATTGAACCAGCGTTTTCCGCTCGATACTCATTGGAAAATGGTGCGCCGCGTTGGTCAAGCCACTTGTGACGTTATTAGGGTGTACTACTTGTACTTTTGAAGCATTGGTGCCATTCACCATCACACTTGTATGGCGCACCATAAGAAATCATTTTAACTTTATTATTAAATTTCTTTTTTATAAGAAGCGATATATTTGTGGCCGGTACGTTCTTGTAGGAAGCTGAACAGCTACTATTCTTCAGGCCAATTATTAGCGAGCAGCTCGGAACGTCCAAGTGAGAAGAAACCGTCGTACCGACGACACCGTGATTGATCGATATGGCATTACATTCTTGTGTAAATGTGTCCGTTCCAGTGGTCATCCGATGCCTTCCGGGTTAGCACAGACAGCAGTGCACAGCGTTTGAGCGTTGTAATGTTCGCGGCTAATGGATTTTGAAGGTTTCGACAAGGGAAATTAGAGCAGCAGATCACGTCGCCTAGCCTGCGATGTGTGATGGCTGACCGAGGCAAAACAGAATCCCTGTCGTAAATGAACACAAATTGAAACCCCCATTTCGCGAGAAGGGCGGTGGGAGTCCTCTTACGATTAAATGAGTGGACGGATCTGTTGGTCAATCTCGTTTTTTTTTGCCGACACTAAAGGATGGCCTGGCCGTTATGATGCTGCGCCTGTGTGTCAGTTCAATTGATTGCAATTTTCTTCGCTGATCGACATGATGCTTTCCGGAGTCCGGCCGTGGAATTGATATGGCAGTAAAAGGCAACGCCTCAAGTGGGGCTCATCGGTATGATAAGTTGCTGTGGGTGGGGAGTAGTTTTGCCAACCACTGAGCAGATGATTGATGGAGTGAGCTAAATTGTTCTAATTTATATTTATCCTGCTGCTACTGGGTTGCTGTCGCTCGTGGCCACAGTGATTGTTTGCCTTGATTTAAAGGGGTTTTTGTCATTTATTGCGTTTTAGCGACAACAATGCTAATGTAACACGTCTCTTTGAATGATGCTATTTCGGTCATCAATTATTTTGACCCCGCGATGTCAGGCGAATAATATCGCCTACGAGATGTTTACCTAATAATTCAGAATTGATTTCATTGATCGAAGAAATACTTAGAAACTACCGTAGAGGATATTAAAACAAAGAGGATATTATAACAAAGAGGAAATTAACCACCGATAAGGGGTTTATCAACTGCCAAACTCTGGATAAGAGTATACGGCTTAACTATACGAAATAGCGAATCGTTTTGGAATCCTGGCCAAGATTACCAGGCTTAAGAATAATTCTGATCTATATCAAATGTCAGGAACTAAGCAGACGGAAACAATTGTCTAAAATTCCATGTTGCAATAGATGGTCGTAAGCCAATCAATAAATCAATTCAGATCCTAATCATAATTAGAAACAGGTAAATCCACACTTATGATGGCATCACCAGGAACCCTGCAAGCAAACGCCGATTGGCATTAGATGTACGAATAGCTCTCGGTGCAATATTTCTGAATTCTTTGGTTCAAAGGCTAGGCACTGCTGGGGTCTTGGTTGTCAACTGGACAATGTTCCGCCTGTGGAAGTTTTTTCACCCTAATTTACATTTGAAAGATTGAAGTTTATTTAAGAACTTTTGTATTTCAGATGACCCCATAGACAAGAGTTTTTGTAGCCGACGCAAACCTCAGAGTGATGTTTAAGAGAAAAATGCTAAGAAGAAATGTAGGTAGTCTGCGCTTGCGTTGGTCACGTAATTGGAAAGACACCGAACGATCTATCCTGTAAAGTTGGTGTGCGTTAAATGTGCCTGATCAGATAAACATATAATAACATTGATCATTTCTTTTTCATGTGAAAAATACTTAAAGGTTTTTTTTGTTTCCGAGTATATTTGTTAAGCTTATTCTACTTACACATAACGTGCGCGTTAAGAGGGTATTCTGAGAATAAATTATACTCTGCACCTTAATTGATTTATTTTCAATCAAATTTTACGTTACAATGAGCCAACGGCATCATCGTTGTTGTGTGTGCTTTTGTTTTTGGGGTCTTTGTAAATCATGCCATGCAAATAATATACAACACGCACTAATGGTTTCGTTTGCAATACACTTCAGCCCAACCAAAACAGATGGGGTTCCCGAAAAAGAGATGAACGGAAAAAAGGGAGAGAGAAGGCAAATAGAGCAATGATGCGTCCCAGCTCATAATTGTGAAAATTAATTTTACATTCACACCACCAGCGAACTCACTTGGGAGGGGGCGATATACACAGCTTCGAGTGGTTCACCACCACCACTCGAAGGGCGCCACCAGAGCGTTGTATGGACGTTGCATTATTCGAACATGAATCAACGCGCAAACACGCCGGCACGAAATGGCGATCATCCACGGTCATTGCAGCGGCACTTGGCAATACGAAACTCATTAATTTTGGTACACTCTACCGGTCAGCCGGTACCCGAAAGCTATGGTGCTATGGTGGCGCTTTCACAATTTCAAGACAATAAATTTTAAAAATCAATTTTCCTCAACACTCTCGGGTGGAAGTAAAAGGACCACGCGCTACAATGCTTTGCTGCTGGTCACTCGTTTAACAATCCACCTAGTTGTCGTGTTGTATTCTCTCTGTGTGTGTATGTGTGTATGACTCCCATTAATGCATTTTTATTGCAATAATAATAATAATAATAATAATCATGAACATTTTGCTCGCAGGGTTCGCGCAGTTTTGTCCGGGAAATTAAAATTTCCTTTTGGCTACTGTACAAATTGCACAAGTACGGGTAAAAGTGCTTGATGAAAAGCGGTGAAGTAGCTGTGGGCGAGTGGGTTTTTTGTTGCACCCTTCCCGTACAAAATGCATAACCGTAATGTCATAAGGGAAAAATAACAAAAGCTAAAAAAAAATAGTAAGGCAAATTCTGGATAGTTCCAGTGCTCGCATGTTCCTGGTTTCGTTTCTTTTGCCCTTGCAATTATTGGCCTTTAGCGTGGTGTAGTGCAGCGTATAAAACGCAGCACGAACACGCAGTATTCATTTTTATGATTCGGGAACCTTTTGTGTGTGTGGGTAAAGGCTCAACGAAATTCGATTGAATATTTTATAGGTGAACATTATTAGCCTCCGGTCATCGGCGATCGATCGCGCGCACCCAAATAATTGGAAAATGTATGCATCAACAATTTTCCCTGTACACGGCGCACTGTTGCGATTCACACACTTTTCCCACTTGCACACGGATATGTGATTGAGGTATGTGTGAGGTTGGCGTGCATGTATGTGCTCCGGGGACGGGATGATGGGAAACGGAAAGTTTCGTGATTACGATCGGACATCAAAAAGGAAGTCAGTTTGTTCGTGTTTGGTGTGCCGAGTTGAACCGCCGAGCGCATATACTGAACAGTGATTTATTTTGTTTGGTCATTACAGCTTGAAAGGAAGGTGATAATTAAATCAGATTGTCATTGAAAGTGGCAGAATGATACACATTTCATTTACGAGAATTTGTTGGTTACAATTGCATTGGCTTTAAATTTGTTTATCATAAGTATTTTTACTTCATTACTAATTGAATTAGTTTCAAATAATTTATCAAAAACAATAAAGCCGTTTATAAGTCATTTTGTAATTTGTTTGTTATATGTGATAGTAACAAATATCTATTGGAAGGTGTTGTATTTCTTAGTATTTCTTTATTACAGTTACTCCGATACCTGCTCTTGCTGTTCCCTCCAAATTTCCGACTGACGCTTCCAATATGGCGTTTTTACAATTATTGCAGTACAGTGCTGCCAGAACCATGTATAACGCGTAACTTGCATTCTGGCAGTTATTGTAGGGCAGTGCTGCCAGAAACATCTAATAATATGTAACAACTCTTCCCCGCAAAATTAACTACATCCTAGCATATTACAATTTTAACCTCTCTGGAGGTTTGGTAATTCGTTTGGATCGGCGTATCGCTGGATTTGCTGGCAAACCTGTCGGGCCCAAGATTCTCTCAAAGTTAGCATTTCCTTTCGAACTCGATTGGATCTCTGGTGTAGTAGCAGGAATTAACGGGGTCTGAGGAGAATTATTTTTTGTAGTATTATCAATGTTATTTTCCGATCTTGTATTGTCAGAAAAAGGTACGGTTGCATTGTCAATATGACGACTGGTCTCTTCGGGGGGTGAAGAAAATGCGTCGCCCTCCGAGCTTTGGAAATTTGCACCAACACTTCGCAACTGATCAATGTGGCGCTTCCAGACCCGCCCATCACTCAGTTGTACCATATAATGTAGTTTTCCTAGTCTTTCTTTGATGGTACCGAAATTCCACTTATTATCGTGAAGATATTCCCTAGCGGCAACTTTTGAACCTATTGTAAATTCTCTAATTTTTGCTTGTATTTCACTTGCATTGGAATCCTTTGATGGTATCATTAGATCGAGTCTACAGTGCANGCATGGTAGATTTTCCTCGCTTCAATTGCCACGGAGACAGGCGCACGGAGATCGGGCAAAAGCGATTGATGGTCCAGAATGCGACCTTCCGCCATCAGCTTTTTCCCGTGTCGATCCCGCGGGTGCACTCGAAAACAGTTGATAGCAGTTCGTGCAACTTTCGCACCGACATTCTACCGCGGACAGAAACTTCCAGACGAGAATATGCTCGTAGCCGTGGCCCTGAGTGTTGGGGAAGTTTTCGATTGGTTTTCTGGTACCATTGAACCAGCGTTTTCCGCTCGATACTCATTGGAAAATGGTGCGCCACGTTGGTCAAGCCACTTGTGACGTTATTAGGGTGTACTACTTGTACTTTTGAAGCATTGGTGCCATTGACCATCACACTTGTATGGCGCACCATCAAAAATCATTTTAACTTTATTATTAAATTCCTTTTTTATAAGAAACGATATATTTGTGGCCGTTACGTTCTTGTAGGAGGCTGAACAGCTACTATTCTTCAGGCCAATTATTAGCGAGCAGCTCGGTACGTTCAAGTGAGAAGAAACCGTCGTACCGACGACACCGTGATTGATCGATATGGCATCACATTCTTGTGTAAATATGTCCGTTCCAGTGGTCATCCGATGCCTTCCGGGTTAGCACAGAGAGCAGTGCACAGCGTTTGAGCGTTGTAATGTTCGCGGCTAATGGATTTTGAAGGTTTCGACAAGGGAAATTAGAGCAGCAGATCACGCCGCCTAGCCTGCGATGTGTGATGGCTGACCGAGGCAAAACAGAATCCTTGTCGTAAATGAACACAAATTGAAACCCCCATTTCGCGAGAAGGGCGGTTGGAGTCCTCTTACGGTTAAATGAGTGGACGGATCTGTTGGTCAATCTCGTTTTTTTTGCCGACACTAAAGGATGGCCTGGCCGTTATGATGCGCGGCTGCTGCGCCTGTGTGTCAGTTCAATTGATTGCAATTTTCTTCGCTGATCGACATGATGCTTTCCGGAGTCCGACCGCGGAATTGATATGGCAGTAAAAGGCAACGCCTCAAGTGGGGCTCATCGGTATGATAAGTTGCTGTGGGTGGGGAGTAGTTTTGCCAACCACTGAGGAGATGATTGATGGAGTGAGCTAAATTGTTCTAATTTATATTTATCCTCCTGCTGCTGGGTTGCTGTCGCTCGTGGCCACAGTGATTGTTTGCCTTGATTTAAAGGGGTTTTTGTCATTTATTACGTTTTATCAACAACAATGCTATTATAACACGTCTCTTTGAATGATGCTATTTCGGTCATCAATTATTTTGACCCCACGAAGTCGAGCGAGGAATATCGCCTACGAGATGTTTACCTAATAGTTCAGCATTGATTTCATTGGTCGAAGAAATACTTAGAAACTACCGTAGAGCGAATTGTTTTGGAATCCTGGCCAAGATTACCAGGCTTAAGAATAATTCTGATCTATATCAAATGTCAGGAAGTAAGCAGACGGAAACAATTGTCTAAAATTCCATGTTGCAATAGATGGTCGTAAACCAATCAATAAATCAATTCAGATCCTAATCATAATTAGAAACAGGTAAATCCACACTTATGATGGCATCACCAGGAACCCTGCAAGCAAACGCCGATTAGCATTAGATGTACGAATAGCTCTCGGTGCAATATTTCTGAATTCTTGGGTTCAAAGTCTAGGCACTGCTGGGGTCTTGGTTGTCAACTGGACAATGTTCCGCCTGTGGAAGTTTTTTCACCCTAATTTACATTTGAAAGATTGAAGTTTATTTAAGAACTTTTGTATTTCAGGTGATCCCGTAGACAAGAGTTTTTGTAGCCGACGCAAACCTCAGAGTGATGTTTAAGAGAAAAATGCTAAGAAGAAATGTAGGTAGTCTGCGCTTGCGTTGGTCACGTAATTGGAAAGACACCGAACGATTTATCCTGTAAAGTTGGTGTGCGTTAAATGTGCCTGATCAGATAAACATATAATAACATTGATCATTTCTTTTTCATGTGAAAAATACTTAAAGGTTTTTTTTTTTGTTTCCGAGCATATTTGTTAAGCTTATTCTACTTACACATAACGTGCGCGTTAAGAGGGTATTCTGAGAATAAATTATACTCTGCACCTTAATTGATTTATTTTCAATACAATTTTACGTTACAATGAGCCAACGGCATCATCGTTGTTGTGTGTGCTTTTATTTTTGGGGTCTTTGTAAATCATGCCATGCAAATAATATACAACACGCACTAATGGTTTCGTTTGCAATACACTTCAGCCCAACCAAAACAGATGGGGTTCCCGAAAAAGAGATGAACGGAAAAAAAGGGAGAGAGAAGGCAAATAGAGCAATGATGCGTCCCAGCTCATAATTGTGAAAATTAATTTTACATTCACACCACCAGCGAACTCACTCGGGAGGGGGCGATATACACAGCTTCGAGTGGTTCACCACCACCACTCGAAGGGCGCCACCAGAGCGTTGTATGCACGTTGCATTATTCGAACATGAATCAACGCGCAAACACGCCGGCACGAAATGGCGATCATCCACGGTCATTGCAGCGGCACTTGGCAATACGAAACTCATTAATTTTGGCACACTCTACCGGTCAGCCGGTACCCGAAAGCTATGGTGCTATGGTGGCGCTTTCACAATTTCAAGACAATAAATTTTAAAAATCAATTTTCCTCAACACTCTCGGGTGGAAGTAAAAGGACCACGCGCTACAATGCATTGCTGCTGGTCACTCGTTTAACAATCCACCTAGTTGTCGTGTTGTACTCTCTCTGTGTGTGGATGTGTGTATGACTCCCATTAATGCATTTTTATTGCAATAATAATAATAATAATAATCATGAACATTTTGCTCGCAGGGATCGCGCAGTTTTGTCCGGGAAATTAAAATTTCCTTTTGGCTACTGTACAAATTGCACAAGTACGGGTAAAAGTGCTTGATGAAAAGCGGTGAAGTAGCTGTGGGCGAGTGGGTTTTTTGTTGCACCCTTCCCGTACAAAATGCATAACCGTAATGTCATAAGGGAAAAATAACAAAAGCTAAAAAAAAATAGTAAGGCAAATTCTGGATAGTTCCAATGCTCGCATGTTCCTGGTTTCGTTTCTTTTGCCCTTGCAATTATTGGCCTTTAGCGTGGTGTAGTGCAGCGTATAAAACGCAGCACGAACACGCAGTATTCATTTTTATGATTCGGGAACCTTTTGTGTGTGTGTGGGTAAAGGCTCAACGAAATTCGATTGAATATTTTATGGGTGAACATTATTAGCCTCCGGTCATCGGCGATCGATCGCGCGCACCCAAATAATTGGAAAATGTATGCATCAACAATTTTCCCTGTACACGGCGCACTGTTGCGATTCACACACTTTTCCCACTTGCACACGGATATGTGATTGTGGTATGTGTGAGGTTGGCGTGCATGTATGTGCTCCGGGGACGGGATGATGAGAAACGGAAAGTTTCGTGATTACGATCGGACATCAAAAAGGAAGTCAGTTTGTTCGTGTTTGGTGTGCCGAGTTGAACCGCCGAGCGCATATACTGAACAGTGATTTATTTTGTTTGGTCATTACAGCTTGAAAGGAAGGTGATAATTAAATCAGATTGTCATTGAAAGTGGCAGAATGATACAAATTTCGTTTAAGCGAATTTGTTGGTTACAATTGCATTGGCTTTAAATTTTGTTTATCATAAGTATTTTTAGTTCATTATTAATTGAATTAGTTTCAAATAATTTATCAACAAAAAGTAAGCTGTTTATAAGTCATTTTGTAATTTGCTTGTCATATGTGATAGTAACAAATATCTATTGGAAGGCATGGAGCATCATTGGTGTTGTTAACAGAAACTACTTATTACAGGGGTTCTCGAATTAAAGAGTGACATTGTATTCATGTATTCATTTCTAGATTCATTACGAATTGAAGTGAATTTTTCGAGGGTAACTAACAAAGCTTTTCTTCTGGACCTTAAGTCGTTCATTACAACCTATTTTGAATTAGATTTGAGAAATGATGCGTGTAAGTAGCTTAGTTGACCTGTGATTTGGGAATGTATAAGACGCCAGCAATCTGGAAGCACACTGCGACATTGGATCTCCCGTTCTGGAAAGTAGTATCTAGTACTTTTGTACTGATATTTTGTTTGATATTGACATATCCCTGATATAGATAGAGAAGAAGTGACTCAATTTTGCTCGTACCAGTGTATGGCATACTAAGTGGTACTTATTACCAATATTTTCCTACATTCAACCTCAACTTGAGGGGACTCCAAACATTCTTCCAGCTTTACCATGTCATCTCCAAAAAAACACCCATTTATTGCAGTTAGCTAATAATTGTAATAAACGTTTAGTTTCCATTGCATAGCTACGACCTTTTCCGATCAGAAGCCGGTAAAGCCAAGCCCTTTTAAAATCGCTTTCGATTGCATTAAGATAACTCTCTCTTTAACCAGCGCTAAAACTAGCAGTTAAGACAAATAAAGAATGGTCGTGTTTCGCAGGCAACAAGGAAGTACTGTGACCGTTTTGCAATCGACTAAGGATCGCTTTTCAAAACGGGTAACAACCCTGTGCGAATGCTGGAAAAAAACAGAAGGTTAAATTGAATTCAATTGATTTTGCGCCCCCCTTTTCAACCAAGGTTTCGATGCCAGGAGGTGTTCTTCGTTATATAAATATGTTTTTTTTTCTTCTTCTCTCGAATCCGTCCGAGTTTTGCTCACGTTTTTGCACGCCACAACCAATATCTCGGCTAGGGGAGGGTATGTGTTTAGTTAGTTGTTTGTGAACTGAATGTTTCTCCTATTTTTGTTCCCTACCCTCCTTCCCTCCACCCTTCAACCATCGTTTCACCATCCATCGTTAGCACAAAATGAAACTGTTTTCATTTCTTAAGATCTCAACGCAACGTTGTGTAGCGTGAAGAAAAACGAGCAGTAGTGTGCTGGTTGCGCCAGCGAAACATCCAACTTTCCTTCGTACGCTCGTTTCGCAGGGTGTGGAGAATGTTTCTCGTTTAACCCAGTGAATTAGGTGCACTTGAGGGTGCGCCACAGAGGTTGCACGATAAGCTCGTTGGGCCACAGGATCATCACGCCAGGGAGCTCAAAAGTGGAGCATTCACTGCATCCGGTTGCATGTGTGTGTGCACCGAGTGCATATCGCCACCCCGGCGATGCAATCACGTCGCTTCGTGCCGAAGAAATATCCATTCCCGCCCGTTCAATGGAAAACTAATTGAATAATAGACAAGTAAATGATTGCCCCTCGAACTGGCTGGGTGGTGTGTGTGTGTATGTATGTGTGCCTGGCGAATCAACCGAGAGAATGAATGCACCGTTGAAAAGAAGCAATCATTCAGCGCCGCATCGACCGGATCCGGCTAGTAGGCGAAAGAAATCCGTTGTCCGGGGCTGCGCGAACCGGTAGTGCTGGGTTGTCCCCCGTTGCATTTTGTGGTCGATGCTCGTCCGTTTACTTGTGCGATCGGCTTTCGGGTGGGTAAAATACTCTCCCTTCCCGGGGAGGGTGGTTCACTCCCTATACCTCCACTTCCATTGCGTTTTCGGGGTTGGGACGGCGGGTGCATTCTACAGCCGGTGCATTCGCGACAGCCACAGTGTGCTTTGACTTTGTTTTGTGCGCGCGATTCGCCATTTCAGCACGCCACCAAGTTTCATTCTATCGTCGTGTGTTTTTTGTTTGTAATGCAGTTTTGCTGCTGGGCGCTTAAATTGTATCATTTCTCTTTGCGCGATGTGCGCAATTTCGTTTTCGAATGAACGGATTGATTGGAAGCAGTTTGTTGGGGAGAGGAAAAAGCTTGGGCGGGCGCGGTCCAAAATTGGGTGCTCTATTTTTTCGCACCCCGGTTTCGCGTTGGGAAAAGATCAATATTTTATGTCCAACCAATGACGAACTTTTTCGACCGTTTGCTTCCTTGCACATCCGAGTGGATTTTAGTGTGACTTTCTGGGTTTCCGGTGAGCAAGAAACGGTGGTTTTGTGTGTGTTTCGTTTAAAGTAATATATTGTACTGAATTATATAGTTTAACTAAACAATGATAAACACTTTCATCAGTTTTAGTAAAATCTATACCTCTGGCAGTGGCTATAAGGAACTTTTCAAACAACACAAAGGGTTTTATGTGTCTTTCTTCGTAACATTTTAATATCTGACTTCTGAATTCGTAAAATCCTCAGAGAATTAGTCAACGATCATGTAAAACCAATGTTTTAAATTCCTCATCAAAAGAAGTATCTGTATTCCAGTAATTACATGTCCAATGTCCAGTCGGACATTAAAAATTTCAACTTAAAAATTTTAAGTTGAATAAGTACTATTTTGAACTTGAAACTTGTCAGCGCTTTGCCCTTGGAAAAATAATATTAAAAAATGTTTAAAAAATGACCCAATCAAGATGTATTAAACAGTCTTACGCATACAGGTCCACACATTTGACAGTCCATTGGTTAATTCTGATGAGGTTCTTTTGAGAAATTTGCAAACTGCTGTCGAAATTGCAGAGCTTTCTCTTGGGGTTCTTAAACAGCTTTTTCTTGAGACGTACTTAAAAAAAATATTTTAACTTCATTATTAGTATTCTATTCACTCAGATTTAAAATGTTTCGAATATCAGAAAATGTATCTCCTTTTTTGATCGCAGAAAAATAATGCGTTTGTTCAACAATCACCAGGCCGTAGCATAAATCCGCAACTACCAATGCGTAATGTCGTTCTCCCCTTTCCCCAGTTCGGACGTAACAATTTTTGCGCATTATAGCGCACACCCCGAAGTAAGCTGTCAATTTTAATTAACGATTCTGCGATATTCTCGCATTTGCGAATCTTGCTTTTTCCCGGTTGGTGTAAATATACCGCTGCCTCCCTAGCCAGCCTCGTTACATCTTGCTTCAGGGCGAAGAAAAAGGCTCAATGAGAAGCACAGGCAAGATACACACGAAACATGGTACGCACACAGAGAGAGAGAGAGAGAAAGAGAGAGAGAGAGAAAGAGAGAGAGAGAGAGAGAGAGAGAGAGAGAGAGAGAGAGAGAGAGAGATCAATGATGCCAGCACGTTCTCGGTGTGTCCTCGGTGTGTCCTTTCCATGTTGTACACGTTCATGTTGCAAAACAAGCCTCCCTTATTCTAGGGGTGAGTTTCATCATATCCCCCCCCCCTCTCCTCATCCCCGTTGTGGTCGGGGTTCGTCGATCCGATCCGGTCGAGCTTGCGGTGCTCCGGTGCCTGTGCGAGCCTTGGTGGCCGGTGCAGGAATTTGCATTTGACTTACCATAAATTAATATTCATAAAAACATTGAATTTTCTCACTACCTAACGAAGGCACCCAAGGTACGGTGTGAGGTGGTGGGGTAGGGATGGGGTGAATGTAATGTGTGGCCCTTTCGTTAATAAATCACTGCGACATCGTCGACTAGCCCTAATTGATCGCATAATTCTTTCGCGCCCTGTACTCGCTGGAAAACCCGTTTTGTTGATATGGAGGGTGGCCCGGTGAACATATTCGTTAGCAATTTCTACCATGCCGGTGCTTGTTTTTCTTTTTATTTTAGTTTGTTATTTTGTTGCTTTTTTCACTGCCCTTTTGCACTGTTTAATCGGGTCATATTTCTTCTCTTTTGCAGGTAAATTGGCGTGTACGAGTGATCCCCCCGTGCCCGGCGTGGATGTTTGCAGTGTGTGGATACGTTTTTACAGTCCATCCATTTGCCGCGTATCCCTTATCCCTGATCGGTTCAGAAATCAATAATTGCCTCCCTCCCGATGGAGGCAATAGATGATCCTCTTCCCAAAAGGTGGCCAAGGTGGCCGGCATGAGAAGAGACCCCGGCAGGTGATTGTTTTCTCTCGCCCGGAACCTGTGATCGAACGTAAAACTTTGTACCACCTTCTTCGCTTTGTTTGTTTAAACACAATTTTACGGATCGGATCAAATTTGTTTGAGTAAGACCTTCTTCCCTGGACAGCAAAACCCGACGCGCCCTCCAGTAGCTACCAATATGGACCAACTTTTGCACACACGAACAGTCGGGTGGAGGTTTGTTGTTTCTGGCAGCACTGATTCCGGGCATCCAAGAACGCCGCACATTCCACACGGGAGTTTGCACAACTTTTAAACGCTTTCGCTGGAAAGTTTTCCGCGTCTTTGGCAGCGGCAAACGCAAGCAGCGCAGGTCGTCCGTTTTCCTCTCCCGCGGATATGCTTATCCGCACCTAAAGCATGCGCATACACACATGCTCGCAAGTTGCATGGGCAAGTTTGTGCTGGAAGTTTCCGAATAATTTGACAGCATTACGGAATCTTTCTGGTGCCGGCATCCGTGTACCGGACTCGGTAGGTAACAGTGTGCGAAAGTTGTAGACCATCGGGCACGCGAACGGACCATGTTCCGGCGGTGACGCGTACCAGCGGACGGTGATGGACGTTCGGGCTTTAGCTATGCACACCCGGCAGGGGGTACAAATACACATGCCCCCGGTGCTAATGGTTCCCATTGCCTACCTTTTGGCCACCACTCGGCGCTCAACTCGCCCGTCAGTTCCACACATCATCGGTGGAAAGTTGCAGAGCGACGCTTAAAGCAATCGGATTGTTTACCTTTTAAAGCGTAATAGCGTTGTTTTGCGGAAGAAATGCTTCCGGTGTGTGTTATGCTGAATGTTTGGATTGGTGTTCATTTGCTATTTTATTTGTTTATGATTTGTATGCAACTTTTATTTTGGAAGAATGGCGCAACAGTTCAAAAATAGTGTAATTTCTAAATGAACTGTTAATTTTATTCGAATATCTTGATGCTTTGTAGAATTTGTTTGGTATTTTGGTTTTAAAAATTGTAAGATCCAAATGAAGTACACCGTCCGTGACGCAACGAATTATGCAAGATCTTGTTTTTGGGGATGAAAAAGGTTACAAAACTTGAACTGGAATATCATTTTATAAACCATTTACTAACCAACAGACATGTAATTATGCTAGGCACTGTATACATAATTATTAAAACCTAAATAATTCTTGTGCTATTTCTACCCGTACATTTAGTTAATGATGTGATGGCAAAAACCCATCGTAACGGCCAATAACATCCAAAACTGTAGCACAATGTACTGATATAAGCGCGGAAATTACCAAGATAAACCTAATTATCGAACGTGCCTGAAATTTCACATTCTCCACACAAATTAAACGCTTCTCAAGACAATTATTGTGTCCATTTTTCGCATCGTCTTATTCGCATGGGCATCAGTTCAAGATGTCCACACTCTCCGACCGCCTTTTACGGACGTTGTTTGTGGTGAGCTTTGTTGCTGTGGGAGGGTTTTTTTATTATTGGCCAAAAATAACACAACCTCATTAACACCTCTCGTCGGGTACGACGCACGCCCTTGGAGACGTAAACATTTATCGGCTTTCGCAGCATCAGAAAGTTGCAAACAGTCGACCACAAAGCTAATTGACAATTTTCTGCCTCTCCGTAACGTAAGCAGCTTCGTTGCGAATTGGGTGACGGTGCTGCATCCAAGGTAATTGGGAAAAATGTAATTATCGATTCTGTGCACCCCGTCCCAAATCGTAGACATCACTGATAATACGCATTCGGTGCGAGCTTTCCGGGTGTCCCATTGGCGTAAAATAGTTGTGGCGGTTTTTTTTTGCCAGCAGAATCTCCGAGTCGCCTAGACACCACATTCCTGCCTATCCAGGACGAGGATTCGGACGAATGCCGCCGAAGACGACAACACACAATGTTGATAATCCGATTAGGCGTGATTTGGAAGGGGGTTGGCTTTCCACTGGAGTAGCTGAAAATGCTGGGAAAGCGAAAGGAAAATTATGATTAGTCCCAGGTCTATCGCGGTGTCGTTATCCTTGTGCGCTCAATCTCTCTCTCTTTCTCTCTCTCTCTCTCTCTCTCTCTCTCTCTCTCTCTCTCTCTCTCTCTTTCCCCCGAGCACAATCTTATCACGCTGACCGACGTGAAGGTGAAGGCTTTTCTCTTTTTTACGTCCCTGTCTATTCCATTTTCATTGGCCATCCTTTCTTGTACGTTGTTTGTGCTTTTCGTAATATGTTTCAAGACCATAAGGGAAAATATAGGACTCATGAAGTAGAAAAAAAAGCACGCAGAGCACCTTCTTGCAGTATTTTCACATGGCGGGAAACTACCCATAAGAACCAGTCGGATCGTGGAAGCCCAACCACAGCCTGAACATGAGCGGCGTTGTATCTACAACACGTAAAGCGTCCGTAGGCTCCGGTCGGAGAAGTTCTAACGGCACCGAAATTGCACTCGCGCTAGGTATAACCTTTTCAGCTGTCCCTTCGGGGTTATAAAGTAGATTGCGAAAAAGAGCAGCCCAATGTTTCGTGGCGGGTGATGGCGCACTCGTGCACAGACATTCGAGCAGCATCGAAGTCAGATCACGAGTTTTTCATGTATCGCCCTGCTGCTGCACCCTTTCATCTCGTCTGTGTCATCCTTCCTGGCAGCTGGCGTGGAAGGCAAGCGAAATAAAATCCGAGCAGTTTCGAATGATAAAATGTACAGTGTGGGTTGAAGGTATAAGACCACCAATTTCAACCACTATTCACTCCACTATTCTATCCACTATTCTAGAATATAATTGTTAATTTGGTTGTGACCGAAATTTACTGTGTGTGTGACTTGGCGTTGTTCCGATGCAACACAAACCCGCTTCTTGTGGTCAAATCTGATCGTTTATGAGCAATTGCAAATTTCAAATATTCCAGCTGATGCAAATAGAGATACGAATTTAGTTTTTGCTTTTACGGTAACCACTCATAATAAAGTATTTCCTTCCTGTCCCACCAAAATATATAGCAGGAACTACTTATTAGCCACCGTTTACTCTGCTTGTTAACGATGGTTTCCACACAATATTATTTGTATTTGACTCAATTTTCATTCCAAATGAGTATTCGCTGATGAAAATAAGATCCCTCATGTGTTTTTGGTGATAATTTTTAAGACACTCGATCCTAGATCTTCATGATGAAAATATATTCTTGGTTGAAAATATCACTGCCGTACAACGAATGAAATTGACAATACGGCAAAGATGCCATCATAATTTAAAACAAATAATTAATAACGAATGAAATCAATTAGTCTTCCCATTTCGTTAGTTTGTAAAGTCATTTTAGGGTAAGAACTTATCAACATGATGCTCAAAAAGCCCCATTTTGAGGCAAAGTTATACAATACTATGGTGAGTAATACAATAGCCTTATAAAATTGACCACCACTGTACGTGTCCGTTTCCCTCCGATTTCAAGAAGGCAACATGAGCGGGAGTGTTGTATTTCGCCGGCAACGATTTCAATAAGTCTGCAAATAATGGCAATGATAAAGAACAATTTCTGGCCCTGTTTTCTGCATCACGACTTTGCGAACAACGAAAAACGTCTCGCAGCAGTCCAGGAGGGTGAAAGAACCGACCGAAAAGGGGAAGGATGGCAAGTTTTTAACTGACTGACGTTTTGGAAAGGTGGCGCGTGAGTATAGTTTTGCTTGAGCGGCAGAATATTTCAATGAGCCCGTAGCCGTGAAAATGGCACATTTGTTTGTTGAATTTTCCCGCAAGGTGGGATCATCGTTCCCCGGGAATGGCAACACAACCCCCTGCTGATCGTGGATCGTGATGGCTTTTGTACGCGCGGTGTACGGTGGGATATCCATTCGTAGATTAGTTTACTTGTTTATGAAATACCATCTTCAGTGGTTATTGTTATTGCGCTAGCGCTGACAGTTCATAAGCGTGTAGATCAAAGCACCAAAGCAATCGCTCCAATATCCTTGGGCAGAGCAAGGGCTTCTTCTTACCAGTCGCGGTCGCATGATGTTATTGTAATCAATAAATTCACGGTGTCGTGATGTTGCAGCAGAGGATGGGCAATGGTTTTTAATAATCGTAATAATCTTTCATTTGCTTTAAAGTGTAACTTTTTTCTTTTCTTTTTTTAAATAATTATCGCAACTTTTCTCATTAAATTTATCACGCGCAATCAAACTAAATGCCGAATGTCGGCAGGAGTGGTTTCAAGCATTTGCAGCAATACACTTTACGATTACTACCCACATCTGGCGGCCGTTGTAGCAATTGCGACGTGCGGTTCAACTATCATTACGCGAATGAGGATACTACACCAGTTTCCTGGCGCTTAAATTGCTCAGTTAGCATTAACACACCTCCCCGAGCCGAAGCTTCATCAGCGGGCCACACATTATAAGCGATTCTAAAGTGCTACAGGTTGGCTTTATTTTTATGGATATTAAAACCCGCGGGTGTGTGTGTGTGTGTGTGTAGGCAGAGAGGGGAGCTACGAACCAGCGACAAGACATCCGGTCGTCTTACCTAATGCCCAACCTCCAAAGTCAATTTCGTCGCGGGTGGTGCAAAGACGGCGTACGGGAGCTGTGAAAGCGTAATACAAGGCGGTCAAAACCATCGAAACCTGTAAAGGGAGAGCAAAAGCTCACGGAGAACAAAATCATCAAATGGATGAGAAAATGAAGACATTAAACGTTTTGCGCTCATGGCGCCGGCAGGAGAGCAGGAAGTAGGCATCGGATACGCCGGGTGAGGGAATATTTATGAGCAACGGTTAGCAGAGCGCGATCTGACGAAACATATTCCCTGTCCATCATCGGACCCCGGTCCGAATAGCCGCGTAGTCCTCCGCGGCAACACTCCAAAAAGAGACGTAGGCGCTCGATGGTAGCGCTCGTGGCTCTTATCTTAATAATGATTTAATATCGTTTTATTATAAATAATGTTCTACATATTTTTTTGCCGCACATATATATATATATTTTATGGCTCCCTTGAAGCGGTTGCGACGAAGCAGTAGCTTCACCAGCGCCCAGGGAAGGTCATCAAGACATTCGCGCTTGGTGCGCGCCCGTCCGCCATGGTGCACCATTCCGTCACCAGATTTTCCATAAATTTCTTTCACTTTTGTTCAGCGCAAAACACAAAACCATGAAACCGCTACGGTGCAAAATGTGTGTTGCCCCCCGTACAGCTTTTTGCTGTGGGGATTTTTGTAACTCCGCGTCGTTAAAAAAGGCAATCCCTAACGTTTGCTTCCCTTTGCGATGTCTAAACTTCGAAACTCCTGGCGCTATTCGTATTTTTTTTTTTTGCTGTTTGGTATGTTGTTGCTGCAGGTTTGCGATGCGTGGCGAAAGTTTTCCCTTCAATCATGATTCTGTCCACCCGTAAGCTATTAGATCAGAGCATTTGCTGAAGCATGCCCGGTAGTTAGTTGCACGGCTGTAGTCCGTGTGTGGTACGGGAGTATATTTTTTGTTTCTTTTGCTGGTTTAGTCTTATTTCACGCCAGGTTCTGCTTAATGCTTCTTCGGAAAAGCTTCTCACCGGGAGGTTTCGAAGTTCAGATTCTCCTCTTCGTCGCGTATATCCACCTGAGACCCTAGCGTGAAGGCCCAGCTATGGTGCTTTAAATCATTCCAAAGAAAGTAAAGTTCCTCCATTGCTTTTGCCCGAACGGTCTGGCTGGCCTCCGACCGTCTTGCGGATTGGAGAGAGAGAGCTAGCTAGCATTTACAGTTCCTTACGGCGAATAAGCTTTACGATGGGGTGGAAAACTCTGATGCCGGGTTTTCACAGGTATCGCTAACACCCGAGAGCCACCTTACCGGGTTTTTTTTTTGTTCGGCTGGGCCAATACAACTGCCAAGTTCGCCGGTGCCAGTGCACTCGTGTGCGTACCTCTCGAGATAATAATATTTCATAATAAAGCATTTAAAATTCATGATTACTCACACCGGCGAGCGCGCGCGCCCGAGACACATTGCTCTGGAGCGTACTAGGTTCCCCAAGACCGTTGATACAATACGCTCCCGGGTGCGCTCTGGTTATTCTTTCTTCGAGTTTACCGATTCGCAACTCGCCATTTGCCCAGGGTACGGATAGTTCCCGGGACAAAAACCTTTCGGTGTGTGCCGTCCTCCGACATTTATGCTCATGTAACAGTTACTCAGCAAGCGCTTTCTACCGTCTGCCGTCTGCCGAAACCGACCGGGGGTGTGTGTGTGTATATATAAAGCACGAGACAAATGGATGTTACAGCGCTCCAGATGTTACCCGGGGCCGCACAATTGCATGTTTTCTTCCGTGCAGGAAAGGGTCAATAATCGTTGAGCTAAGATTGCTTCGCCCTGCTTTTCGTGTACGGGGCAGAAATTATTTATCGTATCACAGGCGGCAAGTGCAGCAAGCAACGGCACCGGAAAAGGGCGTGTGTGGCACTACCTTTACCGGGCTTATGAGGTTCTTTATGGGGCTTTAGTAACACCGGATCGTGTATCAAACGTCGGCATAAATAAATGTAAAGATTCGTTCGCAAATGTAGTTAAACTTACATAAAACGGTGGTGGTGTTGCTTTACAACACACGCCCGGAACAAAGAAGCATTTTTATAGTTCTCTCAAGCAGAAACTCCTCGTGAGATAAACGTGCGGCAACGGCGTAAACGGAACCGGAGCATTACGCCTTATCTCGTGTATCGATCCGGAGTATCGGTTGGTTTCTCACTGTCCGTGGTCCTTGCCTTTGCCACGCAGAAGGTAACAAGCGGTACTGGCGAAGAAAAACGATGCCGTGCCAAATCCATTTAACATTTTCACTCCAGACGTCTTCGGAAGGCGATAGGCCGCCCGTGACTTTTGCACTTTTCTCACAAAAAACACCCCACCCACTTCCCACCGACTTCTCATTCGCCCAAGAACATCTCCTTGTGCCACTCCAGGAATCAGATGCGTGAGGAAAAAACCCTTTTCGTGGATGGTGTTTTGTGGCCAAGGCCAAGGGCGGCCGGCTTCCTCTCAATGCCGACGGTTTATAAATAATTTATAAAGCGAAGAAACACAACTATTTCACATTTAGGCGCACGCAGATGGTCCGTACGAAAGGATGGGAAAAACAAAAAAAGACATAAAAAAAAAGGAAAAGTGAAGGTTTTCCAGCCCTGGGCTAGGCCAGCATCCAAGCAAAGCCAGCAAGAATCGAACTGGTCAGTGGCAAACGCTTCCCCAGCAAGCAAGCCTTTCTGTGGTACAAGCCGCAACCAACGTCAAATCTGTGAGCGTTTCGCTTGAGTTTGTTTTTTTTGTTCCTTTTTGCTGGGGGTTAGGTTTTCCTGTTTTTTTATTGCACTTTAACGAGAAAAGGATTCGGCTGTGAATGTGCCCCTTCTGCCGTCTTATACGTTGAAGCACAGTACCGAAAAGCACAGCATTGTTGGCAGTGTGTTGTGAAAATCGTTTGCGGTTTGGTTGCCGCCTTATCCGAACGAAAAATCAAGTTAACAAATTCGACCGACAGTGTGTAGCAGAATGTTCTCGTGCGTGCAGCAATCGGCTAGGAAAAGTGGCATATTTACATATTTATAAGCCATTTGGCCTGTAGCAAATGGTCGGAAAAGGGGGCAATATGCATGCATATGCCGTGCAGAAGAGGGTATGTATACGACACTTTGACCAGTTGTTACCGCAAGGACGGAGCGGGATATTTGTGCATTTAATTCAGTTGAATTGGTTTATGTCCACCGATGAAGTAGACGCATGGTGGAAAATGATCGTTTTTTTCACATCCATAACATACATTCCNTTCTCGTGCGTGCAGCAATCGGCTAGGAAAAGTGGCATATTTACATATTTATAAGCCATTTGGCCTGTAGCAAATGGTCGGAAAAGGGGGCAATATGCATGCATATGCCGTGCAGAAGAGGGTATGTATACGACACTTTGACCAGTTGTTACCGCAAGGACGGAGCGGGATATTTGTGCATTTAATTCAGTTGAATTGGTTTATGTCCACCGATGAAGTAGACGCATGGTGGAAAATGATCGTTTTTTTTCAAATCCATTACATACATTCCGTACGTAATTCCTTCATTAAATAACCTTTTCTAGAAAAATGGGAAAGAAATTACGCTCATTGGCGTGTATGTTTCTGATTATTTCATAGCAGGCTTTAACATGCTCTCGCTAAAACGATTCTTTTTGTGGCTTCATAAATCACTGAGAAAAGTGTTATACACTTATTTCATCTTGCGATTTGATGCTGAATTATGAATAATATATGATGAAAATTAGTTCCACAAAACTATTGCCAATTTCTTCGTATAAGCCAGCATGCTTCATGTAACAAACTGAATAAGCGCTACATTAGATCACGCAAGACACTTTGTTGATGTTTCTCTACTGTCCTTCTCGAATGGGGATGATCTTGCAACTACTGAATTATAACTTTCTGCAATTATTGTTTGGGTTTGTTCTGTCAATTGCTTTCAGAACTGATGTTATACTTTAGAAGTGAGTAGTTTTGTTCCAGTTACAGAAGATAAAATGATTCCTGCATTGGATTGTCTCAGCTGACAACTTATCATTAATCCAAAATAGATCATTGGGAGTTCCTGGTCGTACCGTTGTTTCTACATCTAGCCCTAATAATCACGCCTTGCTTTGCCATCCCTAAATTATGCATCTGGGACCAGGTCGGCGTGATTCAGTATGAGTTGTTGAATTCAATTGGTGTTATCAGCATATCAGCTAACCTGGACGACAGTTCCAGTCACATGAGGACGTCGGAAAATGACGTCATTTTTCGGAAAATGATTTTCCGGATTTTCCGGAAAATGAGGTCATTGCTGTTCCTTAAAAAACATCTCGGAACTCTGCTTTATTTCAAATCGTAGATTAGATCGACTCTGGAACGTTACTATTGCTAACACCAACGAGATCATAGATTTTATGTGAAGATGCGAGTGAGCTATTATCCTTTGTGTTCATAATTACTAAACTGTTTTAATGTTCTGTGAATAGACTCACGTTCACATTCTAATAGATTCGACCGATTCCATTGAAGAATTCAGGAAAATAACATTCATGTTGCCATTTCACGTCATTGAAGAAGTCAATCGAAACTCCCATCATATAAGGCGCATTACTTAATGTTGATCAGTTGTATGTTTGTTCTGAAGTCAAAATGGCTAAGTATTTTGTGAAATCCTCACGGTAATTTTAGAGGGAACTCTTGCTACGGCACCGATGTTCAAAGGAAAAAAAATACTCCAATGTTCATCAATAGTAATTCTTCTTTTAGGACTATCTGCGGACATATCAACAGACATTACCGCAATGATAAATCGAGTTGTTTGGAATTTGTGAAACATTTTATAACAAACGTATTGCAAACAATCATTGGCGAGCCTTTCGCTGAGATATTCCGTATCGTGTTTTCCTCCCACGATTATCCTCCCCATCGAGACTCCGTATCAAGGCTGGTCAAGCCATTTAATCTGTTCAGCGTGCGATCTGTGTTCCATCCATCAGCAGCATTATAATTAAGTTCCTTCCGTATCTCTCGGCACAGCTGGGTTTGATGCAATCGTCCCGACATTCCTAAAACCACCGGTTCCACCGACCACCAGCCTTTAGAAGGTGAACACTTCAAATGAACGCAACGGAAGTTCGTATTAATTAACTTTATCCGTTTTGCAATCCGGCCGGAGATCGTTGCCGCCAGGCAAGCCTACTAGAGACAAGTCGACAGTCATCGTATGTCTTTGCTTTGGATTGTAGAAAATAATCCCTCTCGATCCTGTCCCGATTACGTGCGGCTCAGGCATATATATATATTGGAAGTTTGTTCCGTACGCGAACATTGCTCCCGGTTGGAGCATCCCGTGTCTGTGGGAGATCGTTGAAGAATGGTAGGGTCCAGTCCACCAGTCATCGAGCACTCGGCTTGGCAAACAGCAGCTAACCTTAGCATATTTCGTATCGAAAAGCAATTGCATTTTCGGGCCGCAAATTAATTTACGCCTGTTTGACTTTAAGACCGTAGACCGTCTCGTTGCAAAACCGCAACGCAACACTCCGTACTTGGGGGGCCGTTTTTCGGAAGCGGAAAAACAAAGCCTTGCTGTCACATCAACCGTCTACCGTTTTCCCGTACGGTTGGTTGGTTTGCTTGG
The DNA here is from genome assembly GCA_018908115.1 of Anopheles rivulorum. Taxonomy (NCBI): domain Eukaryota; kingdom Metazoa; phylum Arthropoda; class Insecta; order Diptera; family Culicidae; genus Anopheles; species Anopheles rivulorum. The sequence continues at coordinate 13,924,599 of CM032179.1, forward strand.
TGGGTTTCGTCGCCGAGAGCTTAATCGAATTCCCGAAGAGGAAATTCACAACTTCACAAGTGTTTCCAGTATTGCTTCGTATATCTCCCGATGTACGCGCGCGCTATGCCTTAGCACCCCATACAGTGGACGCGGGAGTCGTGTCCGGTCGTGCTAATAGAATTTTAGCCTAACCAACCAAACCAGGCACCATCCGTCCTGGACACGGTCTTTACCGAGTGATCAATCGATAAAATGCATTATCGGGTTTTGTACTCAGTGTCGTCCGGGGGAAGTTAGTGCGAATCGATTTAGCCAGCGTGTGCCGATGGCTACAAAGGTTCAGTTGGATCCAACATCAGTTTCAATTTCAAGCGTTAATGCGAATTTATGGATATCGAGAGCATGAAAGGGTTTCGAAGGATTTTGATGAGGATTTTTATTGGAATAGCTTGAGTCCTTTAGCCAAACGGGGGAATCTGCTTATTCTCATACGTTTCATATCGAAAGGTGTGCACAAATTCGTTGCTTTGAATTTTTTAGATTTTATTTGAGAATTCTTGTTTAATTCCCGTGACTTGAATGGGAGTAATGTATCTGCACATTTAAGAAATTGTAACGACCTTTTTAGATCCAAAGTCCAAAGAAGAGGTTATGTATTCGAGCTAGTAATCTAGTAAGAAAAGTCGGAAAAATCAGTCTAATAAATAAAACTAAAATCCCATTCAATCGTATTATGAAAAATAGCTTGCTTTTTTCGGGGTACTGCGAAGTAAGTAATGTACGGGATTCGACAAAGAAAGGAAAATGCTATGAACAATTGAACAATGAACCAAGAGCAAAACCAACTCTGTATCGATTTTCGTACCCAAAATCACCATCCATTTTCACAGTTCCATTTTCCTACAATACGTGACTTTTCTCCCGGAAGGCCTTGGCCATTGCCATAAAAACGCTAGCACTGTGTGTGTGTGTGTGTCTAGCCCATTCACCCTACAGAACTGCTCCAAACGGCACTCGTCTATAACCAAATTTCCTTGCCTGCTACATGGTGCTGTCCCAGAAAGGACAGTTCATCTTTCCCCGTTAAGGGTATGTGCTGGTCATATTTTTTTATTCGCTCGTCTCCACCATAGCCAAAAGTGTTCGTTTTCTGCTGACTGTGAAATCCTTTAAAAGGAAAACAGGCACACGAGCCCTTTAAACGCCCACAGCACAGAGAAGAAAACAAAACAAAAAACTGGAATGATGGATCGTTTGAATACGAGTGTGTGGCCGGTTCTACTTGTTCCCAGGCGAAGAGTTATAGGATTAGGTTTTATGAAAACAATAAACACCAGTATAATGATTTTATTTTTCACCCAAACCTCATCTCGCATGTGTGTGTGAGTTTTTTTTTGTGGGGAGAAAAGGATGTGTTACTGTTTTTACTATTTTCTTCTTTCGCTTGGTCCGGGAGTCGACTCGGGATATGGACGTTTCAAACACGAGTGCCCTTTGAAATGCTGATTCAATCCTTTTTTTGTTCTCTCTCTCGCTCTCTCTCTCTCTCTCTCTCTCTCTCTCTCTCTCTCTCTCTCTTTCTCTCCCACCCCGGATGAAGTTGTAAGTGTGCGGTTTTGCTTGTACGGTGAAAAGTAATTTTATTTCCTCTTTTTGTGTGTGTTTCTCTGTATGCATTTTTTGCTCTGATCAAGTTCTATTTCTATATCTACCGGCCAGAAGTTACAGGGCCACCTTTTCTCGTACGTGTCCTACTGACAGCATCAAATTTGCGGCCTTGTGCACTAGGTGGTTGTGGATGCTTTTTTGTTTGTGCGCTGTTGCTGTTGTTGTTTTGCTCCAAAGCACCAAACGTTGTTGCAAATGCAAGCAAGACGAAAAAAAGCTCCACTCGGATGGGATAAGGGCAACATACACACCGGTAACGGAACCGATTGGCCACTATCTCCGGTTCGTAATCGCATAAAAACCGGACCATCGTTTCCTGTTCGTGGAGGTGCGTTTTTTCTCTCTCCATCTCTCGGTGCTCGCTTGTACCTAGTTGACCACTTTTCGTACTCGTTGCTTTCCTTTTTTTTGGCCACACGAAGGAACCTACTATGGAATTACCATTTGGTACGTTTTGTTCTCGTTTTAGGCTCCTTTTTTCTTTCTGTTGCTTATTTTCCTCTATTTGCTGCGTGCACCATGAAGAGGGAAATGGTTCCGCGGATGGACCACGGACCAGATGAAGATTGGTTAGCTTTTGCTGAAAGCATGGCTTAGCTTTCGTCTGGATTACACTTTTTCATTCATCTAGCTTTTCCTGCTCGTTAGAGAGTTTTTTTTTCCTCTTTCGAAGCTTAGACCTTGAAGTATTCACGTCGGTTGCTGAAGATATTGAAGATGGCCCGGTTTGCGTAAAATGGGAGTATGGCTTTTTTTCCTTTCCGCTGCTGTAATCGTGACTATTTTCATAGGATTAAAATTGTTTTAAGAGTACGAGGTTTATGTAAAAAAAACTTACGAAATGCATTGTTCATAACTGTGAAATTGAATTGCGATTTTAATAGAAATGGACAAGATTCATAAATTGGAACCTCCTAACCTGTCAGTCCAAGGACATTCTAGAGTATAAAATTTGTTTTGGTGTTTTCTGGTGCCTGTTAATTGGGGAGCAGCAATAATTGAAGTGACATTAATATCTGTTCTGAGATACGTACTAGACTTTCTAAAGGATTCACTGTAGACCATTTTTATATGTATTTTTGGCACGAATTTACATGGCTCCCGGCCCGGTTGTCATGGCGTATTTAATGCTTGAGTACGCGTGAAAATCAAACCCAATTGTTGGCGATTGATTTACGGTCGGTTGGGATTTTATGACGTGAAAATGTAAACTAAGTATCATTTATAGAAGATAAATGCAATTGCCTGTCACTTTATAGAGCTGATGCGCGTTCTGCGGTGGTTAAAATTTATTGAATGTTAGAAAAGCGTTTGGTCACTAATCCGATTGGTCAGCTATATTATTTCATTTGTTCAAGCGAAATTTAGTCAAATTTCATAGCAAAGAAATCCAAATGAAAGTTGCATGCAATTGCAAGCATGAATTCTGATTAATTCTCCCTCAGATACATCTGTGATTGCATTCTTTCCAACCAAACCACAGGTCCCCCCGGAGCGCAATAATGCGATCACGAGATTTGGCGGCATCCTTTTGCCTGTTACAAACGTCCGGCTTCGGATCATTATGCCGGCACACGAAAGCCGAACGATTGGCAGAAGGCGCGCGGGCACAGTTTCTTGATCGCACGAACTTCGAGCGTACAGAAATGAGCATTTAACACACGGCGTGGCGTTCACTTTATTCGGTCGGCGGCGCAGCGTCATAAACCAGAATTCAGCAAGATGGGCACGATTCGATTGGGTGCAGAATTCAAACAAACAGCAACAAAACTCCCCTAGATTGACCCTTCCTGTACGAAGTTCGAACTCGAAATCACGATTCGGGAGCGTCCCACAGGGCGTTACCCTGCATCTTGACGGACGGACGGACTATGAAGCCACATGGCAACGGGCGCCTTTCGGACACGACCTGGCGGCCACGGTGGTATTGCTACACACCAACATTTCACAATAATGGCCAGTGATTACCGGGCA
>CM032179.1:13945964-13999083 GCA_018908115.1 Anopheles rivulorum
TCACTCCCACAGTGGAAGCGCTTTGTTCCTGAGGATTCACTTCGTGTGTGCGTGCGTGAGTCTGTAACTCAATTCAATATTTTATCGAGAAGCGGACCCAAACGGAAATGTTGGAAAAAATTTTATGTTGACCATTTGCACCAGCATTGGGTGGTCGTTTGTTAGAATTCTCTGAACCTGAGTGGAGACGATTTGTTTGGTAGCAGTGCGGAGAAAGTACGAAAGAAAAAATTCGGAAGAACTTTGCTCCTAGTGCTGGAGGAACCTTTCACCTTATGACAGTTGCAAAGGTGTAGCAGATGTAGTTAACAGCGTAACGAATAGAAAAGGGAAACATTTTAAACGCTCGTATACGTTTCAATAAAGGCTGTTATCGGGGACCCGAAGGGACAGTATGGTGCACTTTTATAAGGATACAATAATATATCCCAAACAATATGTCCTGAGTTGAAATGGTTCAGTCAATTAGTTTCATTGATCAGATGTCGGAAACGATGCAGAATTCACAGAAATCCTTGCCTCCATAAATTTAACCAAGAGTATAATTCATTACCTCTCTTTTGCAATCCTAAATAAATGCCTTAAAGTATCGTCTCAACCAGGATACGTTATATTAAAGTGCTGCAGGACACTCTGCAGCACTCTGCACTCTGCTAAGGATAAAATCGTTCCCATGCCCAAGGTCGTGGTGTGGCGTATGCTCCATACATTCCCGTCATGGTTGGCTGATGATGCGCAAGGTGAATGTCATTATTTCTATATTAAATAAAACGACCAGTACGTGCCACTCCGCTTCCCGACGGCACACTTGCCTGCCTGCCTGTCGGAGACTTCGAGCGGAGTTCAAGCGAAGTTGAAGCACATTACAAGGAAACTATTTCCGCTCGCAAAATGTGTCACTCATAAAATCCAATTACCCTCGATGCTTTCGTTCGCTCTCGAAAGAATTGGGGAACGATCGTCGGTTCGGCCAACCGTGTGTCGAATAGCTAAGTGGCTGGGTTACAGATGCCTGCACACCTCCAAGGTGCCTATCTGCCAAACTTGCACATCCTACTAGATGGAACAAAGTAAGAGAAAAGGATAAGTACATCCTTGCCAGAATCCTCTATACCTTTAAAAAAATCCCCTCCCAAGCTGAGTTCTCGTCCTCAGTGCAAACGTGTAACGGTTTGGAATTTGAAAAGTTCCCTAATAAGTGAATATTTCTATTTCGCTGAATCCACCCAAGAAACTGATTCGTCGACCACCGGCGAATAAGCAGCAATTACTGTTTGCAAGGGTCTACTTCGATAAAAAGAAAGTTTCAATAATTGACACTACCCGGATAGACCGGCGGGGAGCGCATCTTGAATCGGTTAGAAATCGTGCCAGGCGTAAGAAATGAATGTCTTTGTTTAAGAATTCCTCAGATCGTCCACTGATTGCCCCTTGGATAGGTGATGGTGAGGGGGAGGGAGTGTGGGGAAGGGATGTAAGGATTGAAGGCGTGTGTTGTCGGTGTTTCTAATACGGGGCGTTATCGTCCTTTGTCCTACACGATCTCGAATGTCACGCAACGCGACGAAGAAAAATGCGATTCGGGCTTGTGCCCACGGCTCAAGTGATTATCTGTGATTTCGGTAGAGCTACTAGAGGTTTGTTCTATGTGTGTATGTGTGTTTTTTTATTTCGCTTCCCGACCAGCTTATCAGTCTCATTTTTGCTCTGCTTTTAGTGTCTGATAAAAGCGGTTCTGTGGAGCGAAAGTGCTACTATTTGTTATTCTAGTCCCGGGATGCTTGATGCCGGTTTCTTTTGTCGTGTTTCTTCACTCTACCTCCCGGGATCGGTACAAAACTCATGAAACATCCTTTTTTCCCTTTACAACAAATGAATCCCTTTTGGTGACAGTGATACAAAAAAAAGGAAGCAAAAATGTTATCATCCTTATTTTAGCTTTCCGCCAGCGAACGCTAAAATAGCTGATTTCGAGCGCAAAGAAAGAACATTTATGTAGAATAATACTGCTAACGCGATTAAAGTTGAAGTCAACTTTACGTTAGCAAACACTTTCCTTCACCAGCAAGGACCGACCGGCAAGGTTTCGATCGTGGAAAAGCTGCGATTGTAATCGCATCGTGCATTGGCCCTCCTGCATGGGGAAGTTTGACGGCGCACAAAGATTCGCCAAGAGAAATGAAACGATTTTTATATTAATTTTCCCTGCAAATATGCCACCGGGCACAAGTGACTTTCTTTTTATTATAAAGCTTACCAGTGCAACAGACAGATTGGTAGACTGCGTCGATGTTAGAGGGAAAATATGAAAAAGCATACTAAAGCACAAAAAAGGGTCCTGGTTGTGCAATCCGGAAGTGCAAGTAAGGAGAATTGTTATTGGATGGTTTCATGGGTATGAGTGGTTTGAAAGGGAAAATATTCTTTTCTTCCGCATGCCACAACCAAGGAAAACATAAACAAACGAGCTTGATTCCATGCGCTGGAATTGTTCGGAGAATTTGTAGACAGAACGGAAAGCAGTTCGCTTATTGCTTGAAATGTTGAACTTATTTTACGATATTTTTCTTTATTGAATTGTATAATATTTTATATTATCTTTGATTGTTTGTTTATCAATTTCTTTGTATAAATGGTTTAAAATAGAAAAACTTTTATTTTTCACTTAGAATATTTTTAATTATTTCCATGTTATAACTTCTTGTTGTCGTAAAACAGTATCCTCAAGAGCTCCCCACAAAAGCGGCAAGAGTTTCACTCGCAATTACATTGGAATATCCCGACTTATCCTTCAGATAGACACTGTTTGCTCATCATTCACTTCAAACAATAATGAGATAAAAGCAATATTATCAACTAGTCGGTCGCGAGCTGCTTCGCCTTTGTTCATAATGCTCTTCGGCATCATCGCGGATTGCGTGGCTCCCTCAGGCCACAACACAAACGAGAAAATAACGAACAAAAATGGCGCAACCGGAAGCGTCTTGAATGTGCTTTTCGCTGCGCGAGGAAGGTAAAATATGGTTTGATTTTTTTTTTTGTCGAAAACGAAAATGGATCTTACAATGTTTAAATAGTCATATTGATACGACGCGCATATTGCGCCGGTTGTTGAACGGATGTGGGCATGAGTGCAATAACGTTATTGTGCCGGTACCGCAAGCACAGGCACGTACTGGCTTTTGCGTGACTTATTGTGCGAACAGGCCGCGAATATCCGGCGGTTTGATACTGTGGCACAGGCGGCCGTCAGCTTATATCTTATCTTTGCGGTCTATATGTACAACGCACGGCAGCTACAGAACACAAGCTCAACTCTTGGAAAGAAATAACTCCTTGCAGATTCCTAGAGCATTATCTTATCGCAAACCTAGCCGTCATTTGCTCATTGCTTGTTATACTTTTTTTAAACACTTGCACCTTTATGTGAGTGTTAATTTAACAGGATATGACACTAGCCAATTACTTGGAACTGACTAATATCTGTAATTGAAGCTCCAAGCATTACTGTCTGCATTGCAAAATGAATAATATTATCACGCAATACCTGAACAACTCGCACAGCAATAGTAGCTTCCGGTTGCACACGACCCGAGTTAGAGATAGCAGTATCAGCTAGATAAAGTGGGCACCTTTGATAAGTACAATACGATGACAGTATTTTACTTCACTGCTGAATGGAACACATTCATTCGCTGTTTGTTCAGGTGTTGAAGTCGCAAAGAGATCTGAAACTAGGGCATTCCAATGAGGCGACCAGATAGGGAAAATAAATGCTATTTTATTTCCAGTGGTCGATAAGTTCACCGTAAATAGTTTCGTTTATTCGTCATTACTAGCATACGGTGTTGAGATATGAATAAATAAGTGTTTTAATTCATTATAATATTGTTTCTCCTATTGAAAGCTTCATTACGTTGAATAACCACGAAAAGATTCCTATAAAGCTCATTCGCATGTTTGCTTGCTATTCAACCGAACCGTTCCTTTTTTTCACAGGACCCACTCTTTAAAGCCTTTTCCAACTGGTTGGTGAAAGTTATTCAATTTCGGCAGGAAATTTACTTACCCATCCAATCTAATTTCAATGAATAATAAGCCCTCTCAGTGCCCCGCTAAGTAGCGTCTAGGAAATCAATGCAGTGGGCGAAATGGAAAATGGGCTGATACTTTTAATCTAGTTTCGGTTTTTTGTCCTCTCCTTTGGTTGGGTCGCCTGAAGACCTTCGCAAAAGACATTTTTGGCCTCTCGTCTAGCCGTGTTTTCACACCATCAGCATTCTTTGCTCACTTCGAATTCGACGAACGAATTCGCAAGTATCTTTCTGTGGCTTTTCTCAGTTGAATTTCTTCAATACACACTACTGCGGCTGTTGAATATATTCGAATGAGTTTTTTTCCCCCATTTCGCTTCGTGCAGTGTGACACAACCACCGTTTCGGTACCGGTTTGTTATGTTTTTGGGGGGCCTTTTTATGACCGGAGTTTGTCTGCCCTATTTAGGCCAGTCCAGGTTCTGCCTTTTTATCTTATCTAAATATTGATTTTCAATACAAGACTGTCTTCTGTCACCTCAATCTAGGCGCTATAAAGAGGAAGTACACAGGGCACGTTTGAAAGAGTTTCTTGTTCTTGTGTTCCAAGCGAAATGTGTACCGTCTGTGACATCCAGACAATGCATTTCATTGAGGTTTACTGACGCAATTGCAGTTGCGTACCGTGACTTGTTTATAATTATCAGAGTTGCTTTTGTGTGCCCAATTTGACTTTAATTTGTGGTCAGACTCGGTGGTTAAATGAAAAAACCGTACTGCATGAATTCCAAATCTCAGTAAAGGCTGTGGTCTAAAATACCGAATACACAGACACCTTTTGGAGGTTGTGTAATCACAAAGTTTGAAATAATAAAAATGTATTCGTTATGCAACGAATTGCTTCTTAGAATATTAAAAAAAAAACCCTAAAGAAAATAAATTTCTCACGAACAAAATTATTAAATTTTGAATTATTTTTCCTCTCGGTTTCCAGATGCTGCTAAAATCGCAAACAGTTCCATAAAGGCGCAGCAGCAACCGGTGTACGACAATCTTCCATAAGGTAAGGTCCACCGTCCACAGCCAATGTCATAACCTTGACGCACGCTTGATATGGCCTTGGCCGGGCTGGCAATTATTTCACTTTTAAACCAGACACCGAAAAACGCGACACAACAACAACCGAGTGGAGAACCGTTTTTCTTAATTACTACATTGATTAATGACTGGCCAGGCGACTCCGATTACCGGCGCACATAAATCTCACCACCTTCCCGTGTGTCCTTTTTGCGGGGTGTGTGGTGAGGCTGCGGCAAGAGGTGTTATATTGTTGTTACACCCTTCCCCTTGTTGTCATCTCATCCCACCTCATCGGAACCATCTTTCGCCAGTTGTTTTACCATAGAAAACGAGGATGCCTATGGCTTCCGTTGGAACGATATTCCGCAAATTGGAAGCGGAAGAGAAAATGTAAAGTTTTCCATGTTCGCTTGTCTTTTGCACCCTTTTCTGGAAAAAAGGGTGTTCCAATAATGGTAGGATCTGAGACAGTCTACATAGGCTATGTACAATTGGGAATGGTTGATATTTATCTCTCTGTTTTTCCTAAGGTTTTAGCAATTCTTTCTAAAAAAAAACAGCAAAACATTCTAAAGCAAGGGTTGGTTGTGTTGTAAATTCGATGCCTTTGGAAACAATTCTCACTTTTAATCAACAAATCGATTACATTTCCTTGGAAAAAAATGGACATGCCTACCAGCGCAATGTATCAAATTTCCTATAAAGCTCTTGAAAACGAGGATATACAATTGTGTCACGCTCTCATGAAAAGCGATCCAGGGCACTCGAAAAAGGGTCACAGAACCGTTTAACCGTCCACCTTGTGCGGTATACGCGCGTCGTTCTAGGGAATGGCAAACGGAGTACAATTTTCCCATTCCTTTTTCAAACACCTGAACCGACTTCTCAGAGCTCGCGCGCACCACGTTAGACCAAACAACGAAAGAATAAACAAACGCCGCCTGTCTGTTGTGTGTGTGTAGTATTGATCGAGCACAGCGCTACATTAAAGGGTTAATGTTGTTTGTTTAACGCGCAATGGAACAATATTTATCTGTTTGCACAAAGTGCATCTCCCCACAGCCGCAGCGCACATTGGTCGATTGCATCCCATTAACACGGGCGAGTATGGTTTTATCTGGAATTGTCATTAATTTGTTACTTTTGGTTCGTTTACCTAATTTTTTACGGTGTTCGGTTTTTTTTTTTTCTACATTTATTAGAGTATAAATATTGTACGATAAAGCAGCTACTTTACAATTCGATGTTGAGAAACTTCATTTCACGATTTTCCTAGTCTTCTAAACCTTTCAATGTCGATCCACTTTTGGCAAACATGTTCGACAAGCAGCTAATGGCGAAAGATCTGGGTGCACCTCGATCAAGCCAAACACTGATAGTGTTCGCGGCAACAGTAACAACATAAATTGTACCCCTCCACTTGATAGACATAAGATGACAAGCAACTGAACGTAGAGCGCAGCATCCCATTGAACCGCAATCCATGTCCGGAGCGCGCTCGCCAGAGTTCATCCACTTCCTGTTGGAGGATGCTTTCCGTTCCACCCAAAGAACGGGCATCGCTGGTGGATGCGATGGCATGAAACGCTAGAAGAACTAATAAACCATCCAACCAATTCTCTATCCTTCACCAACGGGGATGGCAATCCTCGTCGGTGTGGAGTTGCGCCGGCTAGTCGAACCGCGGGTAACCCTCGAGAGCACTCGCGGCATTCCGATAACCACAGCAACCGGGTACGAACGTAAGACCGCGCGTCTTCAAGTGTGAACACTTCAGGGCAGTTGGATTTTGTTTTGGCGGGGGTTCTGGTCGAACGCGCGCCACCAAACACAGCAGCCGATCGAACGCTAAAGGTGTGGTTGTTGAGGTCCCGTCGGTAGATGCCGGCACGGCATGGGAGATATGCACAGCCCCCGTACACGACACTGACGGAACAGTTAATCGGAAATAAAAATAAATAAACCTTACTTCACTCGAAAGAAGTAAAATAAACGCTTTGGTGCTGGTGCTGGAGGGTGGGACAGCATAGCCATCCTCCCGGGGAAACAAAGAAAAAACGGCACGGAAGAAACCATTTACAAAGATGTTCCAACAAGGGCGCAGCATATGTTCGATTTCTGTCTTTACCGTCGTTTAGACATGAGTGTGGGGGCGCCAGAGCGCCGTTTCAAGTGTATTCGAATGCGGTGGGAAGGAAGCATGCATCTCGCCCTTAGAAGAATCGAACGTGACACGATGGAATCGGTTTTCGGCCGAAAGCATGTGCCAATGTTTTGACGATCGCACACAGTATACACATTCCAGCTGGAGCAAACGCTTTGTTGAAGCTTATTTAGACTTGTCATCAGTTTGTGATGCCGTCCAATGCCGTTCATTCATGTTGTTGTTGCGTTACGCGCCACTATAGAAGTCATCGTTGGGAGAATGCATTTTTTTTTGTTTGTTTGATATTCCTTCGTTTGTGTGTGAGTTTTTGCTTGTTATTTGAAGGTGCAATTACACCCATGTGAGCGTGCGGTGCGGTATATTCGATAGCGGTTTATTGATTTTAGCTGCGCGCAGCATATTTCGCTTTCATCGTCGTGTAAATGTGCTCGATATAAATAATAAATCGGTTAAGCAATGGTGAAATAAGCTAGAGTTTATGTGCTTTTTTTTACGAAACACGGGAAAAAAGATTCTGTTTCGAGATCAAATATAAAAAAAGCTAGGTCTAGTGTTTGTTTAGTAAAGCATTATGCGATATTAAATATCGCTCTTCAACTCCATAACTACAGAAAGAGAGAGAGAGAGAGAGATAGAAAAATTTACGCTAAACAAAAGACAGATTAAAATTGCTTTTTTGCAGTTACCATAATATACAATAAAACCACTTTGCTCCACTTAAACGAACTCCAGCATTACAGTAAATGCCGCACAATCCATTTAACCACACTTTGAATTGAAGGGCGTTTAATTTAGAATTATAACGTTTGCGTTTTACCGCTGCAATTCTGCTTTCCAAATGCAAGTGGTTGCATTTTGCGCCCGTCGTGTGTAAAGTGTGAAGATTGAGTGCAAAGGTTGGATACATTTAGCCAATCCCGACCATTTGCGTGGCAGCTGGATTATTTCTCACCCTGTCTGGTTGAACTTCTCACGCCTAGCGATGTGTGGCCGTGTGTTTTTGCCAATAGAACGAACTGCAGCAAACCCTGGAATTACGTCGGCAATAATGCTCTTCGTATGCGCGTCAAAAAAAAGGACGCGACACACCACAAGAGTTTGCAAGCGTCTTAAAATATGCAACACGTAATGACGGGCATTGACGGGACATGTCTGGATGCAACATGCAGAATTGTGTAATTGTGTACGTAATGTGTGGGGTATGTTGATCGATCGGGACACCCCTTTGCTTTGAACTTTGCTGGCAGCGCGACAGAGAGATGCAGAGGTCATGCACATCTACGAAAGGTCACATTTTGAAGTGGTTGGGTGTGAAAATAAATGAAAACTGTTACCCATATGGATGGTACGCCAGGGCTGGGCAATTATCAGCTCATTTCCTATTAATATAATTAATTTGTTTTTAACATACTTCGTGTCATACCATTAATATCTTTTGTTTGTGACAAAAAAAAGACAAATAATATATATATATTATATGTAATTCACAACATCTTCCATAAAATGGTGAACCACGGCTCGAATATTCCCCGTAGAAAGGTTTTTATAAACAATATTAACATCATGTTTATTTTATCATTATAAGCTAACAAGCAAGTATAGTAGCTGAAATAACTAAATAAATAGTAGTGAATTGAAAAATTGAAAATGAATAAGGATGAAACAACAAACAACATAAAAGAAACAGAAAAGAAACTAACTAATATGAAAAAAGCATAACCAAATTAGGAACAACGTGTTGAAAAGCTAGTTTCTATAAAATAAATTTAACAATGAGAGAAAACGAAGAGATTAAAGGAAAGAAAAATAGATATGAAGGCGAATGAATGAATGAGATATGAAGGTGAAAACAAGATATGAAGGTTCTAAAGAAATAGAAAAGAAAACCTAAAAAGATAAACTAGAAAACATTTCTTATTTCGTGAAGAACTTGAAAGTTAAGCTTGTAAATTACTTATTAATTCAAAGTTCTATATTGCGTTTTGATATTTAATCAATCACTTCTTGGATAGTTAAATGAAACTTTTACAAAATAAAAACTGGAGCATAAATGCTATTATACTACTAGGTAAATCTGCACCGAGTCAGTGTAAAAGCAACACACAAGCATAGATTGCGCTCTGCTTTTGCCTTTGCCGTTGGACGACAACAATGTTCCCTGGCGCTTTGCAAATAAGGTGCATGTGAATTAATGAGATTTTGCTTCAGGCTTCACTGCATCTTGGATCTAGTTCATGTACTTCACGTCGTCTGCGATGTGTAATGTGCATACACGTGCTACGCTTCAACACCATCATCGAACGGATGGACGCCGCCAGTTCGGTTGCCGGGTTCTTCGCCGTGGTTCGAAGTTTCGCGTCTCGCGCCAGGATTAACTTCACCGTGTGGTGATTTTTGGGATACGCAGCAGCAGCAGCATCCAAGCACGGCCGGAATCGGTGGATGGCAGACCACCGCTGCCATGTTAACATTGCGCACAGATGCGTTTTCCTGCTCACTATTCCGTCGTCTGGCTTTCCTTGCTACACTTAGATGCACTTGTTCGGGACCGTGCGTACGTTGTCAACGCTGAGTACGGCGATGGCGCTTTGTTAAGGGTTCCAGCCCGGACACCCGGAGCTCTCGGCGACACAATGTCGGTGAGTTATTAGGCGTTGATAAGGACTTGACATGCCTGAACTATCCGCAGCATCGCGCAACACAGCTGCTGATGATGATAACGACCTACGGACAACGCCGATAGAGTCGGTGTGGGCTGCCGGACGACAAACGGCGTGAAGATCCTTTTTCGGCGAGTGCCGTCCATAATTCTTCCGCTCGTTACTGCTTCATGACAGACACGATCTTGTTTATTACCATTATGGTTGGTGCATCCGGGCAGGCAGGCATATACTGTTACCGTCGATGCCGCCTCGTGCTGCTTTCATTAACGGCGAGAACTTTGCATTGTGCCCCATGACCTGATTGGTCACAGATTCCTGTTTGGAATGACAGTGTGTGCAACTTTTGTGTGTTTTGAAAATATTTATATTTGCTTGTTTTTTTTTCAATCAAATTTTATGTAAGCTTTGTACATAAAAAATGTCTAGAATGAATGTTAAAATCAATTATGTAAAAAAATATGAAATTTCTTTTAAATAATTGCAAGCTTATTTTGTTGCCGAAACTGCTGATTAAAGCAGTACTATTGAATTTTATCGTTATTCGCATGAATTTTTACTACCAGTTCTCTCATTGTATCGCGTCCATAGTGCTTTCATTTAGAGTGGAATCTTTCCAAAGTTACCTGTTACGTACCTCGTACCGTGGTTTTTTTTTACTCATCTTTCACTTTCTCCGCCTGCATGTCAGCTCGCACCTCAACAACCCTTGTTAAATCCATCCTGCTTCGCACCGTTATCCAAATAACCCATTATCGAAACTTACGACGCGACATAAGGTCCGTTTAAGGTAGGTTCGATATCGCGTGGCGACATCCTCTATGCTACGGGCGCGCATCTACATTGCGCCCACGCCCGAACGGTTGCTGCTGTCTGCGCTTATCGCTTGTGCGCCACTTGCAGCACGCACCCACCACCATCACAGCAACAACAACAACCAAAAAACGAAAAGAACTGGTGAGAACGAAATAAACCTGCCATGGTCGATGGAAATCTTTCCCGCGCGTCTTGTTGTAATGTCAGTACAACATCAAACAACAAGAGAACGCACTAGCCCGCGTCGTCACTGCCGCGAGCGATCGGGTGAGAAAACTTATGTCTCTTCTACCTTTCCGCTGCAACAACGCAATGGTGCCAGCTGGTGTGGCCGGTTGCGTTGTTCACTCTTCGGTCTATCATTTTCATCCGACACGGTGGTGTCGGTGTGTTTGCTTTCTCCAATCTTTCGTGATTGGAAAGTCTTTCCCGCTCGTTGTTATGTGTGAGATAATGCGTTTTTTTTCTTTCGTTCGTCTCTCTTGTTGCATTTGCCTTCCGAATGATCCTTACCTCAGTGCTGGGAAATTTGTTCTTTCAACCAAACACATTCGACGTGTTTGGCGATAGGGTCGCGCGGGATTGGTAGAAGCGAGCCACGATCATTAGTCTCCCGGATAATGTGTACGATAAATTAGGTTAAATCGATCTTCGGTAGACGGGCGACGGATTTACACCGGGCCCGCCGGGTGTATTAGCTGTGCCCCGGTATGTTAATGTTATGTTCGATGTGCTATCCTATCTTACTGATCAAGCGGCCATAATATCAAAGAGACTTGATAATCAGCCGTCGTAAAATTTGCTGTATATTTACGAGCCTAGTAAAGTTGCTATTTTTTCCTCTCTTTGCTTTACTTTCACCTTACCTCTTGTGTTACCATCTTTTCGTAGCGGATTTTGAAAACATTAGATTATAATGGAGCGACTTTTGGTTGGGTTCGTTCATTTAAAATGTTATAATATTTCTTTTTACTAAGTAGTAAAATAGTACTGCATGCTTTCTGATTTTGTTTTGTCTGTAGCGCTACAATAGAGTTGTTTTTAAAAAAATCCTTTTACAATATTTCAAATATACATTTTCAATAACCATGCGAGTCAAAATACATCCAACAAGAAAATTAAATTCGAACTACGAAAAATTACGCATATAACAAGAAGATTTAGTTCTAACTCGAAATTCAAAATGTGGGTGACAAAATCTATTAACTCAAGAATTTTGACAAACACTTCATATATCACGTAAAAATGTACACAACTCTAAGAAACTTATGGAAAACCATGACATCATTAAGCTAAATGAAAATTTTAGAAAAGAACAGAATTTGTAACAGAATGATAGTACAGAATCCATTTACTATCATGAATCTGACTCAGTATACGAAAACCAGGAGTCGACTCCAGAATCGAACCTGGAGTCGAATGCGAGATCGATCCGAGATCGAATCCGTGGTTGAATCCGATGTCAAATCCGGAGAAGAATCCGCGATCGAATCCGCAGTCGATTTCGGTGTCTACTTCGGTGTCTCCGATGTTTTCCAATTTCTGGAATTCTACAGTGTTATTTTCAGCAGTGTTCCTCGGTTTTTCAAACAGTTTTAAAATGCCTTTTCCCAGTTTTCTAGTCTATTTTCAAAGAATTATGCATAGTATTCCAATAGTTTGCTAGGATTTTGAATTAAACTTGCAACTATTTGAATGTTGCATTCTTCGAAATTCAGCATTTTGGGATAGATCTTACGAAAATAGTTACGTCAGAATGCTGAAATAAGACGGCCTTCGAAACGAGATAGCAGAAAAATAAAAGCAGAGCAACTTAAACTTAACTTAAACATAAAAAAATGCGATGTTTGGCTGATGAAAGCTTTACAAATTGATCGTGCATGGATTAAAACTATTTACAGCTTCATGTCACTTCAACGCCTGTTGATGCGCTCCAAACAATAGAACTGATTGGACTGATTTGTTTTGCTGTGCCGTAATCGCAGCATGAAATTGTCGCTTCGCCCAACAAACACTTCGCACAAATTCGATGTAGGGCGGACACTAAGCTGCTGCTGGGATGCGAATTACTTTTCTGTCTCGCTGGTACCAACAAAATATCATAATCGTCATCATCGTTGTTACCATCATTATCATGCTGCGTGGTTTCCTGGCTAGGCCCCTCGGACGTCAAATGGCGTGTGGTGTGCCAACGTCACGAAATCCATATGGTAGCACAACGTATTCCCGCACAGGTATTACATGACGAAACCGTTTGCTCAGTCATCCGACAGCGAGTCAGTGTGGCGCGCTGCTGGCGAGCAACATATGCGACACACGTGAATCGTTTTGCATTCACCGAAGGTTGACGTTCTCGCGTTCTAGGGCCCTTCCCCATCCCCACAACGCTCCCAACACCCAAACCAACGGGCCGGCAGGCCCGAAAATGCAAATCAACGAAAAACCCCAACAACTTTTCCCGGCAAGTGGCGCACACACCTTCCAGACCCATCTACACACACGCAGCCTGTGTCGCCGGGACGGAAGTTGGCGCAGTTTAGTGCCAGCAAGCACTCGGCTGATTTTTTTTGCTTGTTGCAAGTTTTGCGTCACAGGTGTACGTGCTGCGGCGTGGATCGATCCGTACGATCATGTGTCGTGTGGTTCTTTGCCGGCGAACGGCAAAACCAGTGACTGAAAGGGTTTTTGGAGGTGGGTAAAGAAAGAAAAAAAAGCACTTTCACGCACACCGGCGTAACCGGCTAGTACATTTTCAATTTAGCAGCAAGAATATTATAATCAAGTGAAAGCGCACAGCACACCGCTTTGTGTCTGCTCCGAGGGCTGGTAGTGGAAAGCGAAGGGAACACATATCGATGAGGCGTAACAACAGTCATTTGTTAAACGCATGTTTGCCACCAAAACGTGTACCGCCGGCTGGATCGGGATGGGATTTTCTAACACACTCGCACACACGCACGGCTTGCGAGATTGGTGGTGGAATTTGGAATGCAAATGAAGCTGATATAATCCTTGTGCGAGAGCTACAGCACGAGATGGTGTTTCGGTTGCCAGTGGTTTTTCTTCCAATTTTCCCCGACAGTGTGTGGCGACAGAAAGGCAGCGTTTGTCGGGCAAGAACGGTTGCAACAGTCGGTTATCCGGCTGGGTCGCAGAACTGTCTACCGAATTAAATGTTTTTCCTTGAATATTGAATATTAAAGTAGCGTAATGTTTAAACACGAAAACACGGCCCAATAGGATCTTTAAACATAACCTCTGCTCTGCATGAGTGTAACGATACCTTTCTATCATTGATAGATTAAAATTGACATCTTTACTTTAATATAGTAATAATTTCTTCCGAATTTATTTTTGTACTCTCCAAGGATCTTTTCCGTGTAGTAAATTAGAATTTTTCGAATTTTAGTCCTTTTTCAATTGTAACCGTACTTCACCATACTTTACCTAAACCTTTGTTCGTTTGTGTGATGCCAATTGGTTCGACACAGCGGTGCTAGCACGTTTCCCAAACATGCTCTCTATAAATTCTAACCCCTTTTGCGGAACTTTTCCAATAAAATTGCGACCTATGCAAAGGAGAGCTAACCTTGCCTTGTGGCGCTGCCCAAAACTCATCCAGATGTCCCTCCAACCGTCGTTCGTCGGAGCGTTTGCGTCGAGTAGCCATTTCGGAGCGGTGTCAAAGGTTACATTTGAATTATAGCTCCCCGGAAACTATCCAGATCCGGTGAAGATAGTCCCGGGAACGATAGGAGAACATGCCATTGGGCGTGCTTGAAGAGCGCCACCCAGCTTTACGAGGAACAAGGAGCAGAGCGCCGGTACAAGGCTCGTTTTTCGTTGTAGTTTATTTTATAATTTGCCTCATTCAACACGACACTCGAAATTATCACCGAGAACATAAACATAATTCTTGGTACCTCTCTCGCTTGCCTACCGGTCGTCTCTATTCGTTTTGCCGGGAATGGCCGGAAGGAACCGGGAATCCCGGATATTTCTCGCCTTTCGTGCACCACTCGTTGAAATTTCGACCTAAGCAGTTTTTCTTCCGACGTTGGCCGTTTCGTTTTTTAAGAGAAAGCTGAACAGACCGGTCACCTAAATGCTGAAAAAAAAACTTCAATTTTCCTTCGCTTTGTCTGTTTACGGTGCCTAGGTGAAATTATCAAACGACAGCACCGGTGGGCTGGTGGCTTCTGACGACGACGTACGAGGGCATCTACAGGATCTGCTTGCTGTTGTGTGTTGATGCTGCCGTTTATTTACTTCCATCTCCGGTGTTTCATTTCATGGCACTGTGTGTCCCTTTTTTTGTGCAACTCGACCATTTCCAACTCCCCTTTTGCTTCCAAAGTTTTATTGTGCAAACGCGCGCCATCAGGAATGCTATTGCTGCTGTTGCTCCGGTCCAGGACCTATCCCAGTCAGATGGGCAAAAATGTTGCAATAAATTTAGCAATGCGAATGTTGCAACCCGGAGACCACCACGCGGAACTGTTCGGAAACTCGGTTTTTGGGGAGAGTTGGTGTAGTTTTTACCAAAACCTTGGAGAGATGTTTTTCAACGAACCGGTTGTTTTCCACGCTCATTCGACGCACGGAGGAATGGTTTTTTTTTTCTTCTTTGCGTTGCAAGTTCATTTTTATAACACTACTGAACACGGGAATCACAATCTACGCTCATAAACAATCGGCCCTGGACGTGTGTTTTTCTTACCAGCATGTTTGCTCGCTTCCCATTGCTGATGCAGCAATGACGTTACGAGCTTCTGCAATGGTGTGGAATATAGTTCCGGTGTGACCAAGTCTCGTACCTGCTGAGTGGGAGAGCAGTGAAGGAAGTGCACTATTTTAGGGTTTCTTGGCTCGAACATAATCTGTTCGGCTATCTGAAGCAATAGAGTGTTTTATTACAATCCGGTTCGTATTAATATTATCTTTTTGTTTAAGGATCCAAATTTGGCTTCCATCCAATGTCTTCTAATACTATTTGCTATTTTCAATTAATAAGTAATGTTGTGCTATTTTTGTCACTAAACATTGCAAATTGTGTTGAAGGACTTTAGTTTAATTTATGTATGTTTATACTGACTATACCTACTGAGTGAACCTACATTAATTCAATAAGGAGAAGAACATTTGGAGATACAGGTCATATAATAAGTTTAAGGGCATTTTAGACAAAATAAACAAAATAAAAATTCTGGAATAAAAAATGATATGTAAACTGTTACTTTATTATCACCAAGTCACAAAAATTTCGAACGAAAAAGCTTAACCACTTCAAAATTGATAATTTGAGTAATTTTCTTCGTCGGACTGTGTCATTCGCTTCTGATGCGTAGAAAGACAGAGTCATAGCATCCAGAAAGCAGTAGGTGAAACCCGTTTTCATTATTGTAGGTCCTTGAAAATAGCTTTTAGTGTTTTATAAATATTTATACATGGCAATAAATACCCCAATGAATACTAGAATAACTCAAGTCTGGGCTCAAGTTTATTGCTTGTTTCTCGAAATTCAGCAAAAAAATTAAAAGGTTTCCCTTTACCATTCCTTAAATCACTTATGTGAAAATGCCAAACATGGCAGTAAATCAACGACTGGAAATTTGTACTTGCGCTATCCAATAAATTAAAGATTTTATTCGGATAATATAAGCAGTTTTGTTTACTGAGCTCGATAACACTTTGCAATACGATTTAAAATTACCGTGAGTAAACTCAATCTTAAAAACTTAATAATCCCCAATATTGAGTGGTGTTAGAATGGTTAAAACAAGTGTATTAGTCACAACTTCGATGAATTTATCTTTTATCAAAGTCGTTCAACCTTTGCTAGTTGTTAATAACAAAGGGCACTTATAATTATGTTGTGCACTGTAATGTTTCGCTTAAAATTTCTCTGTATTGTTCCAATTTTACTACTTGACTATTTCATGGTTTTTTTTTCTCAATGTAAATGTTTTATTTCGGTATTTTATAAAGACAAATATAAACAAAGCCCATTATATTCTTAAAAAACGACAATAAAAATTGTTTTTAAATTTTAAATGTTCATGGTAAAATATAACAAACTTGGTAAAATTTATTTCTCATTAACTCTTAAATTCATTTGCAAAGAAAGTCAGCACTGCATAAACATGTTTCGTCGGTTTCATGTGTTTTATTTTTCTCCTGCTGTATATCTCAGCTGAAAATAGCAATTAATCTCAATTAACGGTCGCGAGAATATGGTCCAGCAACCATCGGTGCAGCACACCGGAAATGACAGTTTGTTTGAAACGGATCATCTACACGCCTCTTCAAAACTCACCTGCTGAAGCGCACCACACAAAACCATATTTCTTCTTTCTCACACACTTCGGTAAACGCTTCAGACACGGGCTACGACGAACTTCTCGACACAAAATCAATTCACACCACCCCTACCCGCTTCCCACCCACCCCTCCATCCATCGGTTTTGTCCCCTTTTTTCCCACCCCGGAAATGATCGTTTGGCCGCAGCATGAAAGTGTGTCCAAACCGATTCGTTTAATCTTGTTGAAGCCGTTTTTCTTCCACCGTTTGTGCTTTTTTGTTTCCAGGGTGCTTTTGGACTCGGCGTTGTCTCACCTGGACGCCTCATTCGTCCATCCCGCCGCAGAACTTTATTAATGGCAACCGGGGCTACAATTAATTTGTGTGTGCCGTAAGAGACACAAATGAAAAGTTTGTCTAACTCTGGGTGTATGTGTAGGTTTGTATAACTTTGCACACCTCTCTCTGTAGCCACCTTGCCTTGGGAGATTTGCTTTCTGTACGCTCAACCTCCAGAAGATTGCTAGAAAAATAGCACCCGTCACAGAGTTGCAGAAGCGTTGCTCCGTTTATGGGTTTCTGCTCCCGATATACCACATCCCGGTATTTAGCATGAAGCGAAGGGTTTTTGCACCGTGCGAACCAAACGACAAAAGTAAAGAGAAAAAGAGAGAGCTAGAAAGAGAGAGAGAGAGAGAGAGAGCTAGAGAGAGAGAAAAAAAAGGACAAAGTTGAATAAAAATAAGCTTTAGCTAAAATTAATTACCGCTCTATAAATCTCACCACAGCATAACCTCCTTTCCATGGGGCTGGGGCTACGTTCCGGATGGGCGAAATGGATGTGCAAGGCCGCATACTGGCCGCTTGTCATCCCCGGCAACACCACCAGATGAAGGGTATAGGACTAAGTGACTCCTGAACTTCGTACCCGAGGTCTTTGCCTGAACCCTAACCCGACTCTAATCCGACATGCAACATCTCCTGAACATTTGAGAAGATCTTTCCTACACACACTCACACACATAGCACTGTAGGAGGAGAAGGTGCATACGATGATGAATGGAATGACGTCCGATTTTCTCTTACGTTCTCTTACGTTATCCCGATCCCCTAACGTGCCCTGGTACCCAACAAAGGTGTCGCATGCAGTTTCAGGACGCACCAGCCCAGAATGATGAAGTTGCATCACTGCCAAAGCTGTTGCAATGAGTTACCTCGCCAAGAACACGCTTATAATATTACCCCACCGTGGTCGCAATGTGTATATGTGAGTGGTGAATTTTATATGTGTGTGTGTTTTTTTTTGGGGTGTATGCCCGTACTAAAGCCCCAGCTGCAAATAAAACGGAAAACTTTTGCACAGTCTTTGGAAGTAGTGCCCGTCGACTCCATCAGGGGAAATGGAAGGAAAAATAGATAATTTTATTACCTTCAACGCCAAAAACTTTGGGTCCATTTGAAATGTGCACAAGTCAGAGAGAGAGAGAGAGAGAGAGAGAGAGAAAAAGAGAGAGAGAGAAGGTAAAGGGAAAAGGAGAGAGATGGAGCAATTGCAGAAAAGACTGTTGCACTTATGTGTGTGTGTGTGTGTGAAGATGCTTTTGGTCGACTAAATGAAATGCAATAGGTTCGGGACTGCTTTTTAATGGAAGCGAGATGGTCTTCTTTGCCTCAGTTTTCAGCAAACTCTTCACACTTCCCTGCTACGGTATAAACTTTACTTGATCGTCGCATCTTTTTTTTAATGCTTTTTCAGCATTTCCCCCTCCCCTCCCACTGTCCAATGGAATGGGCATTGTATTGCGATGGGTTTTGTTGTTGCTGGGTTTTTTTTTTATTCTTCTCTTCATTATGCGACTCCTTATCTTATTCGGTTCATCAGGAGAGTCGTTTGGTGAATGCAGTTGAATTGCATTTGGCACGACTGCTGTTAATTAGTGACAGTTTTTTTTTATTTCGTTTGCATTTTCTTGCACCGCCACTATTGGATACAGCGACGACCCATTAGCCCCGAGCCATATATAGTGTGCAGGGAGTTGAAGGACACCATCGAGGATGTTGATGGTGAAGATAATGGGCAATCGGTGGGAATCGTCTCGAGGGGTCAATTAAGTAAGGCATGAAGAAACTACGTACGTACACACGAGTTTCGCGAAGGGAAGAAAAACAACTGTCCCCTCCCCCCACACACATAAACACACAGACACACATAAGAACCATTGCAATTGTGTGGGAGAGTCTTTTGGGTAACATAAAAACGTGTACAAATACTTTAGCACCCCGAAAACTTTAGCAAACACGAAAGCCTAAAACTTTTTACGGACAGTTAGAATGAAGTCGCGCAGTGTACGGTAGAGCTGGGCCGTAAGACAAGAAAAAGTGCATAACACTGGTCGAAGAAGTTCATGATGCAAAGCAAAAAGAAAGGGAAAATTGAAGAAGCGTGCAAGAAACGGTTCAACTTCTACACTCATTCTTCCCTTTCAATGGGGTTAGAATAAAGCGACCTTACAAAAGAGCAAACCCCACTCCCTTTACCTTCAGAATGGGAAAACGAGTACCCAAGGATGGGTGAAAAGAAGAAAGAAAGAAAAAAAACTTTGCCCGAATGGTTATTGTTTTTGGCAGATAGACGACGCGCCAAGGTAATGAGAAGCGCAAAACTTACCGACTGCTGGTAACAAGCGCGAGAGTGCCACGTATATGTAAAAAGTCCTTCTTTTATCTTTCCACATCCGGTCGGGCTCCGGTTCACATTTCCCACCATTTTCATGATGATGAAAATTGCACTGGCAAATGTTGGTGGGTCTTGTCTCTTTCTCACTCCTCGGTCCAAACCGGTCTCTGGTTCGCACTGTTAGTGCATGCTTTTTGTGTTTTTGCAGCTTATAATTAAAAGATTTTTATCTCAATTTGATAAAATTTATGTCGAACCATGAACCATCAAGCGTTTGTATGGCTGGTGGTCGTTAGACCCTTGCACCGTAAACGAGTGTTTGATGCGAAAACGTTAGCAAACGAAACTCCATTTACGTGGAGTGTTCTTGCTTGTTGTTGATGAATGGGCTAGCTGGTGCTGTGTGTTTGCATGTGTATGACGATGTGTGAGGAGCATTTGTTTTTGCCCTTCGGAAGTATGCATCTGGGAGGAATGAAAATGATTTGTGGCATGTTAGTTTTGTACCGTGCAATGACCAGACGCTGCCATATTTTTTAATAAGCTGATTTATTTTGTTAAAGGATAAATAAAGTTTGAAAATGGGTTGGCCATAGATTTGCAGAATTTGTTAAAGTAATTCATCGCATCATAATCCATTGCATACGCGTTTTAGGTTTTATTTCTCGTTTGTTATGTATTAAGAAATTATCGAAACTTATTATTATTATTATTTTAACTCAGAGCAAAGGTGCTGTTTTTTTGTAGTGTTAAATAAATTTAAGGAAAAGAACTGTTGTCCTGAAAAATATATTGCGGTTCATTTGGAAACATCTCTATTTTCTGTAAAACGTTTTATATTCTATTAGTAATTCATTTTTAATCTAATCGAAATTTGAGAAAGTTCAACATTTCAACTTGCAAAGAACATTTTAAAACCAAATAATCGATAACAGAAATAAAGACTTACTTAATTTGTTTTGTCTTGTTTTACTGTTTTTACTGGAAACCCCTGAAATGCATTACATTTCATGTTAGTGCACATAACTATGGAAATTATTTTTTTGCAATTAAAAGAACATGTTTTAAAAATGATTTCGTATCATTCTACACACTACGATTGACCGTTTTCAGTTTTGCTAAGAGTTATAAGGCAAAATTCGTTCGTGATGAATTGTGTTTAAATTATTCGAACACTTTTTTTGAAACAGAGTTGTATGTTTGCGAAATGGATGCACATAAATTTCACACAAGAGGCAGAATGTAAACGCAACTAGAGCAATATGTACAATGTTGCAGTTTGTATGAATTTATGCATGCAAACGGATTGTATTCTTTCCCAAAGTCGCTAGTGCGTTTTAGAATAATTAGTGAAGGCATATAGGAACAGTCTACAAAAAAGGAGAAAAAAGTGTTACCCAACTTCAGCTGGGAAATTTGGGTCACATTTGGGAAAACTGGTATTTTCCCCCCAATGGTCGCACAGTGGTAAATCCTCCTTTTTTTTGTCCATTTTTGACACAAAATCACCCACCGTCATAAATTGGACTTTTAATTGACAGTGTGCATTGTAGCAAGCGTGTGCATTCCCGGCATGTGCTGATGCAAATTTTCCTCTCGTTGTCACGAGATGGAGGTCGCGAATGGAAAGCATTCATGAGCGTGTGTGTGACTGTTTCCTACCGTTTGAGTAGACGATTAAAAAAAAAGCCGAAATTCTATCGCGAAACAAAATCTAACGGATGAGCGTCCATGATGCAATTTATATGCACTTCCACCTCTGGTGGTGCTCCATTTGCTGATGGAGCAGCTGAGATGAATTAAAAGTGTAGTAAGTGCAAGCGAATGGCTCGGGGAAGCGAGCAAGCAAGCGAGGTCGCAAAGGATAAAGTGCCGCCACAGCTTGCTGTCTCAGTGTGCTGGGAAGTGTGCCTCCACCCGGGACGTCTGGTTTTTTTTTTTTATCTCCTATTCCATTGCGATCCTGCTGTAATGGCTGCCATTCCCTTCCAATGTCAGCTTCCACGCTGTTCGAACGCTGTTCCGTTGACGGTGGATAGTGCAAGTAGATGTTTATTAAAAAATAAATTGATGCACCAAACAGCCGTGTCGGGTCCCGCACGGCCAAATGCTGGTGCGCTGCGGCTTTCGTCTGGCTGTGGTTTTGGTTTCGTTTGCGCAGCAAGGCGCAAAAACTTACACCGCAACCTTATGAGCAACACACAGACGTGCAGCAGAGTAGCCAAGAGCATCGAAGATGGATTGGGATGCGCTGGATGCGTTGGTGTGCACCGAAAAGAGAGCAAAGCACGAAAAAAGAAAGCATATAACCACAATCATCACCACGTTTCATCGTCACCGTCATCATCTCATCTTCATCCGCTGCGCTCCGGGAATGCGTTCCAGACGTGCGTTTTTTTTTTTTTGTTGGATCTCTTCTCTCCAATGTTGCAATGTTTCCGATGCTACTTTATAGTATAACCAGCGTGTTTTAGATCAGAACCAACGATCACGTCAGTTTGCATGTTTCGAGAAGCAAAGATACGAGTGGGAAGAGCTTGAGATCGTAACCAGAACCAGAACCCGACACCTAAAGCATGTAGCTGATGCGTTGCAACTGTGCAAACCGGACGATGCACTAGCGTCCGCCATGTTGCTGGTGTGTTTCTTTTACAGTAACCAAACAAAAAAAAACTCCCTTGGGGGCAGATGGGGAAGGCAAATTGTTGCCAGAGACGAGAATGAAATTGACTTAATTAAGAGGTTTTTCGGTTTATGCCTAACGTCCTCTTCCCGGTGCCCCGGACACTTCCTTGTAGTTTTTATACATGCAAAATGTTTCTTTCGGATTTTCGAACTCTTCGCCAAACACCTCTGCGAATTGAAGCATGACTTTAATTTCTATCTTCTCGTTAGTGAGACCAATGTTGTTGGAAGGATTTTATTAAAGTTCTACCGGTTTCGGTTTTTAGAGTATAAACCAGCTCTATCGAACGGCCATATTGTTTATCGATGTATTGGGAAGTTATGATAGAAATAAACTTATAATAGAAATAAATCATGTAAATAATAAAAGAATAGAGACATGACGGACATTTTTATATGTGATTTATTCAGTTCGCTGTGTGATCTCAGTGTATTTTAATTTAAGACTGCTAAAAATACACGTTTTTTTTTTCAAAAAGTCGCTGGTGATATTTAAAACAGAGTGAAAATATGCTTCAAAAATGGGAAAATATCTTAATAATCCAATCTTTTAATTGTCTGCCTTACGGGCATAACAGTTCTAATAACCCATTTTTCTTCAGAACGTATTCAGGTGTGTCTTTAATAACGCGCCAGATGGAAAACCCTACCAAAAATACCATTTTTTTGGGACTAGGAAAACAGAAATCAACTGGTATCAATGGTGGAAAGCTCCCAACCCATTAATCTAACACGGCAAATGTTTATTTTAGCAAAACCGCATTTGAAAGAAAGTAGTCATTCGGATGTGTGGTGTGGTGCTGTTGATGAAACACTCTGCCAAACCTCCTGATGAAGAAGCCGGATTAGCTAGTGCCGAGGGTGGCACCTTTGCAATCCGCGCGGGTTCGTTTATTTCTGATTTTTTTTTTTTGTTCGCTTTTCCATCATCCATCACCACGACCCATTGTGGAATTAGCCATATCTAGAGCATCTTGCGGCTTTAGAAATGTTGGCCCCAAATAGGTTAATTGGGATACCGTGAATAATAGGCCGGGGAGTGGTTTTTGGCGCATCGACACCGTGGTACCACTGAAATGCAACATTGGATTCCCAAGGCTTTTTTTTTTGGCTTGGCAGTGGCACCGCTCAATGATTTAGTGATCATTTTCAGGTTTCGGGGTGTTTATTACTATGTTTCCAGCAACGGTCAAGAAAAATGGTTAGATTTCCGGTAACGTTTCCGCCCCGGGAGAGCCATTCGAATGGTTCGAATGCGGGGTGCGGTGTTCCAAAAGAAACAAACAAGCGGAAAAAAGAATCAAGCGAAAAAGGGGTTTAATCTGATTAAAGGGATTTGTGTTCTTGTTTTTTTTTTTTGTTTGCTGTTGTATGGGGTATGCTTCGTTTTTCTACACGTTTTGCCACTCCTTTCGAGTGAGAAGCAAAAAGTCCTATTTGTGGGTTAATTTGTTGCTGACACGCTACACTTTCTTTCGGTTTCTCGCGCACGCTCGCCACAGCGCCCAACAATCAAGCACGATTAGTGCAAGTTTACTCATATTTTTCTCTGTTCTCCGTTCTTCTACTTGGCAGGTAATTTAACGCGTTTCGGCAACGGACCAACATCCCATCCAAGATCGGGAGGTTCGTATGGGCAATAAATAGGGTTGCGCCAAGCCATACCGCGCCAGTACGTTCATTTGAAGTGTTTCGAATTACAAGCTCACACGACATCGGTAATCAAGGCTGCCGTACCAACATGCGGTTGCAGATTTGATTTGAATTGGGTAATTTCATCGTTTATTATAGATTTATAGCGCACCGTGTTTCCGTGTCCGCGTGCGAAACGGCCACAAAGGAAGGAAATGCACAAGGGAGAACAAAAAACAAAAAATGAAAAGAAACAATCGCTTACGAACGCGGTACCGAGTTTATGGCCGATTTGCATGAGGCGGTGTAAAATGGTTGGCACACGATGATTGTGTGCCAGCTCACCTCTCCTGGTCAGTATTTACCATCGCAGAAGCAATTAAATTTAACTATTTCGCCATATCGTGGGAAACGGCTAACGAGATATGCAAATACGACGAAAGCAACTAGCGCAATCGCGAATTATTACAACCGCTTCCACGATAGTGCCGGTTGTAAAACTATTTATACTTGGTAAAAACATATTGCTTCCTGCAATTTGCCATGTTGTTTTTTTAGGTTGGCAATTTTTTTTAAATAAAAAAGAATAAAAGTTGCAAAAGTTCAAATTTTGTATCTTAAATAAGCCCACAGCCAATCTAAACATTCACGGCAAACCATTAAAGGTTTTGAAACGATCGTGAAAGAAATAATTTGTTGATTTCATGTTGACTTATGTGTACCCATTCTACTGCTCGACTGTACTTTAATCGGCCTATTTGCCAGCTGCTACACACGGTTTTTGCCGTTTCGCAAACAAAAACCTCATTTTCCACACATATACCCGAGTGACCGATCGTTCCGGTGCCAAAACTCCCAAAAAACAAACAGCGCAACGGGCATTGTGGGACCGAAATGCAATTTATATCCTTAGTCCCCAGCGTGCCTGGAATGGTGGGACCGTTCTAGTTTTAGGTTCTATTTGCTGCTGCATTGGACCTTCCGAACATAACTTCAATTATAGTGATAATAATTTAAACCCTTTTTGCCAATTTATACATCTCTCTGCTGCTGCACCGGTCCTTTTACCGATTCGGTTTGCTGTCCTATCCGGGGACCACACCACAGGAGAGATAGGCGTTGGGATAATGATAATATTAAAATTTTTGGAGCACTGAAATTTACTTATCCCCCACATGGAACAGCGCATCCACGACACGTATCAACAAACGAACCAGAAAACGACGGCACCGGGGGGAGGGAGGTGCAAACGGTGTGGAAATATGGGAGGGAGGAAAATTTATAAACACAAATTTGCCGTGTTGATCTCTCGCTGAAAATCGGCACGCAATGAATATTCCCAACATCGGGTTCTATCGGCAGCTGGACAGCGTGTAGCGCACGTGCCTGCCGAGCGTCCCACTGACTGGGACGAATTGATTGTTAATTAATAATAAATAAAGCGACTATATATATGCGAGCGTGTGTGTGTGTGTGTGTGTGTGTGCGCTCAAACTCACCGGTCACAATGCGTCGACGCACCCGACGTGCGAGCCGTATGTTTGGGTGCTGCCCATCTTTGCTTATGCTGCAGCATAAAATCATTAATTTTTGGTCACTCGTTTATCGTGCACATAAACCCGGGAAACGTGTATTTCCTCCCAATATTTGATCATTTGATAGCTGCCCAAACAGAAGCGCCTGTCCTGAACGTGGATGGTGGAGGAGGATGTGTGCGAGTTTAAATTGACGCACAGCACCATCACCCAGATACTTTAGTATCTGCGGCAATGTATGCTAGCTAACCTATTAAAAGATATTGATGAATTGCGACAAAGTTGCGCCTACTTTTGAGGGAGCAAATTTCCTGATCCAAAAGCATTTTTGACGCTACTGAGATATGTACAACAGGATGCTATGCTGATTGGTCGATCGATTGCAGCAAAAATATCATGATAAAAAACCATATGATGGTTGATAGTTTTCGATGGCCTAGAATTTTCAGTATTCTTAGAAGTCGTCTGCAAAACGATACAGTATAACCATTGTACCATGACCAACATATTACTGCCAGAGCATCAGATGAATGTAGATAATGTCTTTCATGAAATACCCATTCTCTCCAGTGAGTAGGTTTACTGTTCCAAAGCATTCTGTATGATGCGTATGGCGGAGGATCTCGGGAAATATCCTAAAGTGATATCTACGAAAGTCTTACAGTGATCCCAGCTCGGAGGATTTCTTGAAGGCGTTTGTCACCTAAAACATGCAGATCGAGCGCCTTGTACAGAACACACCTGAAGCTCAGTTTCGGTTGCAGGTGATGAAATTAGGCAGAATCTCAAATCGAGACATGTTGGTGACAAAATACGTTCAATTTAGGATATTTAGTTTGAATTTTGGTAGATAATATGGTGAAATATGTTATATATCTAGCCACCCTTACTCTTTCAACTAGTCCAAGTAGTAAAGTTGCTTGTATCCTTTGTTTGCTTGCGTTTAAGTATTGCTGTTTGTAGCGCACTCAGAAGTATAACCATGAACAGAACACTCTTAATCAACCCTGAAGTAAGAGCGCGCAATTGCACGTTTGACTCATCGACGAATATCGTCGGACAACACACAGATTGTAATATTTTTTTAAACTTATGTTAGATCGGCCTGGCCGTATTACACTATTTTTTTTTCGCTTGTGTAATATTAACTTTTTTAAAGTTTATCATACAATTTTTAGGTAACATTAGCAGCGTTTTCGGTTTGTTTTATTTTTGTTAAATTCAGATTTACGGCCTGGCCGTTCTAACGAGAGTATAAAATAATGTGAAATTTTGCAATTTAATTGGTACTCATCTGTTTCCGTGCTTTACTCACAACAAAAAAAAGCATTCAGTGTGACGGATAGTTGCAAAAGAAATGCTTTTAATTTGTTAACGGTTAGTTCTCGCAGTAAAAGCAACACACACACACACACACACAAATAGAAAGCACTATGTTTTAAATTGGGTCAGAATCTATAACGAAGCACGTTTTTTCCTGGTCAATTTAAAAAAAAGGTCTGATAAAACTAGGAAAAACTCCACCGTTGTCACTTTGTGACGGTGCATCCAGGTAGCTGCCGCGTAGCTCTAGGGCAGCAGCTTCGGGGCGAAACATTCGATGCTTCCGACAAGCAAAGCAAATGGTACAGTTTCTGCCGGGCGGGCAAATTGAGTAAAGTATATGGTTATGGAAAGAGAGATAGAGATAAAAAAACGAGGTTGTCCAATTTACGAATATTTCAATTTATGGTTCTACTCACAAAATGGCCGAACACTGGTGATGAATAAAAAATTACGCCTTGTGTTTGGCTAACAAACAAAAAACCTTGCAATTTTTTTTCCATTTATCCCAAATGTAGGCAACTCACTCAGCATGCAAACGGGATGAGCGAAACCCCAAATGCAATTCGCGTGAGTTGTTTAAAATGAAATGCAAGAAGTAACGGCAGCAGGACAAAAAAAAACAGGGCCACGACGACACATTCATTGCGTTGGGCAACCGGAATTGCATTGGAATAGGTCGGGAAAAGTGATTCTCAAATTTATTCATTTCGAGATTTTTGCATCGCTGTGCGTTCGCGCTGCGTAGCTGGTTGGAACATTACCCCCACCCCAACTTCGGGGGATAGTTTATATATGTGTGTGTGCGTTTTAGCTGAGGATAGCATGAAAAAAAGTATAAAAAGCCAATATATTGAAAGAATTGATGAAAAAGAATCGCGAGTTCGCACGTGTCGTGTCTGTTTACGTAGTGATTCGGGATTGTTTTTGGACTACTTTTTTTGAATTGCGCTATTCGGTTCTGCCGGTGCCAGAAGCGGAAATGTGTTTCATCAGCGAGAATCAGATTTAAATAATCAACAATCCATTAAATAATTAAAAATAACTTTCCAATTCGCGCTTCGGTACAAAACCGTGTTGTTTTTTTTCGCCTCTCTGGTTTGTGTTGTTTGTATCATAATACTTTGTTGTTCATCATTTGCCGTTTTTGTTTTGCTGATGCATGGAAAAAAATAACATTTGTGCATATTTCAACAATATTAAGTAAACCTTACGGCACTATGAACATATTAAATTTCAAAATAAATATTTGTGAAGTTATCGTCGTTTCCATAACTTCTTGAAATTAAAGACATTATGGGCGCAAAATCAAAAACTTGTATGTTTGGAATTGATATTTATGCTCAATGGTGATTCATATGAAATCATGCTGGGCAGACAATTTGTCGGATGTTGCCCAAACTCATGCAACCTTGTCCAAATAACATGAAAACATTTTATTGAGGCTAAATGAACGGACGCACAAACATCAAACGGGCTCTCTCGGAATATATTTCGTCCCGTTGGTCGTTGGTAAGCGCGTCTCGTAAGGATGCGGCCACTCTGCACCGGAATTTAGTAAACCGTAAGGTCCGTTAACAAACAATCAAATTGTAAACGTCAATCTGGGTTGACCCGTGCCAAAGTCCGGCTTTACGGTCAGCGACTCCGCAATTCAGCAGCCACACGGGTTGTCTCATGCACGTAAGCTGCTGGCGGTATTTGATCGCAAATCGCGCACCGGACCGGTGCAGACGTGACCAGGTGACGGGATTCGTTTGGATAGCAAAATCCGTGACAGTGACACTAATCCTGCCCATCTCGCACCCAACCGGGACACAACCGACCGGCTATCGATCTCAGTGGCGGAAATAAATCTGGAATCCTTCCAAAACATGCCCGGGCAGGTACACCCTGTCTGCCAACAAGTGAAACACGCGAAAGCTCAATCAGTCAGATGCCGTCGAATTGTTCTAGTTTAAATGTTGAATGATAGCAAACAAGCATCCCCGTTCCTCAAGCATCCGTTGCCTGTTAGGTCATGCTTTGTAAAATGGATTTGCGACACATAAAAACCGCCACTATTCAAATATCCTATCGCTTCCGTACAGTAGCTATCCATCGAGAGCAGTGAAAGTGCTCTTTGCGAGGTTTGAAATGTTGGAGTGTCTAGTAAAAAAACCAAAGCTGTTGTTCTATTCTGATGAGCTTTTTGAACAGCGTGTAACATAACTAAATAGACTTTTTTTTCATGAAACATAAGCTTAAATTAGTATCGTAATGTCTGGGATAGCTTATTTTTAGTTGTCTGTAGTACAAGTTCTATAAAAGAATAAGAAATGAGCTAACAGCAAGTATTTGAGAATATGTATACTACTTGTTTACTTCAGTTTGGAGCATAATTTCACTGATTATTGCTGTTTATGTAATATATTATCAAGAAATGCTTTCTCCAGTTTATATCCCAATGGTACTCCAATGGTCCAAGTTGGGATCCACGAGGCTGTAATCAATTCCACATCAATTACCGTCATTTGCCGGGAAGCTTACCAAACCCCGTAGGTTGCTATTGAAGGCCATTCTTCATGCTTCATTCACATGTTTACCGGTCGGAAGAACTTTAGCCAGAAAATAAGATGTCCACAGTTCATCGTATGGTCGAAACGGACAGCACACTCCAACCTGCTAACGTTCACCGCAAAGGGCATAGAAATGGAATAGAACCGTCCAGTTTGGCCTTTTGCCAATTCCTTGTCCATGACAGGCCGACCCTTTCGCCTATTGTGGTGGAGTCTGGCTGAACGTGTCGATGTGTGTGTGTGTGATATGTGATTGCCCTAACGGGTCAATGGCCGCACCTAATTTATCTCTTTCACATCTTCGCCTTCGCGTGTGTAGGCACACCGGGAGCGCAGAATTGATGAACCTCCGCGAGTGGCTGACATCTGGAGCACCTTGAAACCTGATCCACTTTCCCATACTAGATCCGCCGCGTAGACGGTGGCCGCGTGTGATCCTTCCACCCCATTTTGTGTGTGTATGTGTGGGAGCTCTAGTTGACCGGTTCGATTCTATTGATCCATTAAATCATCACTCTCGCCTAAAGAAAAGGCTGTCCGGTTCCCATCATTGGCGCGTCGTCGCATCATTAGACCGCGATCGAAGATGAGCGAAAAAAAAAAGGGTAGAGTCGCTCTCGTATGCAACCGGCTTACCGGATCAGTTCGGTCACGTTCTGCTTTTCGATACGCGCGGCCACTCAATCTCGGCTTGGCTGTTTTAATTTGCCTGCCCATGAAAACGGGCTGCCCTGGCTCTGGTACACACGGCGTCCGGTTCTGCCCGGTCACGAAGGCAACGAAGCGAAGCGAAACTCACCACGGGCACCAGCAGCAAGAAGCAAGAGAGAAAAAAGCGCACGACGCGAGGCCTTTAGCAGAAGGAATCGGAAAAGTCACAACTCATCCATCAGCCATCGTACAACGACGCCACCGTCATCATCTTCATCTTTCCGCTTCTAATCATGTGGCTAGTTGCGCTTTGTCCGAACGCCGAACCATTCAATTATGCTGCCTGCGATGAAGTGTGTACACCAGCTGGGGAGGGAGGGCACACATCGCATACCGGCTTACCAGGTTCTATTTAGTAGCTACTTTTGCCTGTTGATCTCGGTCAGTTCGAAACTTTCGATCCGACCGGTGTGTAGGGGCCACATACGTTCGAGCGTAACGGGGCATCCGCTATTGAGACAGAGTCGGCCAAAGCACAGGCCGCTTAGAACATGAGCTCTGTTTTGGCGCCTTTCTTAGCACCGAAACACCACAGCTCTAGTCCTCACACGGGGGAGGGAACGATCACTCTAATGCCCGAAAATGCGCATTTGTGGTACGCATTCGAGCTTTCACGGTCTATGCGCCGTCGCCCCGCGAAACCCTGTTTTTTTTTTTAGCCGCGATATGATGCGTGCGATGTAGCGCGCCTTTCGGTCCCCATTATACGACTCATCGAATTGTTTGCCGTTTCCTTCGAATCCTATAATCATCGCAATCCATCGCAATCCAGCGCGGAACCAAAGGCGGCTTTATTCGCTACTTTATTTCAGCAATGGCCAGAGATCGCTGCCAGCCGTGTGGACCCGGAGTGGACGAAACTACCGAAAAGCAGCGAGCGAGCGGCATGGCCTTGAATTCATTCCGATTGATCCGTGTCCGATCTCAACCCAAAACCCGTCGTCGATTGGAATGACAAGGCTCTGGCTCTGGCACTCACCGCACCGGGGCGCACACAGATGCATAATGGATGACTTCATTAGGGCGCTTGAAATGGTTATCATGCAAATAGAGTTGAATTTTAAATCACATGATTTTGCATTATTGTAGTCTGACCGCTGTTTGCTTTGTTTGTGGCTGCTGTTTGTAATGAAGCGCGCTTTCCGGTGCGAGACAGGTGAAGTTGCGGGAGGGGGGGTGGTATTTTAAATAAATTTAAAGATGTTACAATTTCTAAGTGTCGGAAACATAATTTAAAGAACTGTGAAAATTACATTTTATTTTATCTTTCTTAAAAAAAGTATTCTTTATTTCTTTTTTTCATATAAAACACATTAAACACACCTCCTCGTGATAAAAACCATTTCATTTTTCACGTCGAAATGTGTGCTGCCCCCCCTCCAAAAATGGTTCGCAACAGCTCGGGTGAAATAATGGTTCCACGCCCGATCGACATCGCTGTAAATTGTTGTTACAAGGGAAAAGAAAATGCGGCAGCAAAAAGTGAGCGAAAAATTTCCTTCCCATTCAACAGCCGGAAACCGAAGAATGGTGCCCATTTTCTTTGAGTGGCTTTTCATTGCTACGATAAATTTCTACCGAGTGGCGGCGGGCTTGTCGAGCGTGCAGTGCAGCAATTTTCTTCACTGGGAGGGTACCTAGCGAATTCGTCGAATGTTAATGGAAAATGCGATGTGTAGAAGCATTTTCGAAAGGTTTTTTCCCCAATAGCCTTTGTGTTGACGATAGATAAAATGAAATGAAGGTTAAGGTTTCTTCAATGATTTAATTATCGCTATCGGAAACTCAATTCCCGACAGGCGCATTTTGCATTTGGGAGTATCATGACTTCAATATCTGTTAGCTTGCAGATTCCAATCACTATCTATTTTCATAGTGCACTTTCACCGATTATCTTAATACTCTAGTTCCAAGATGATAGCCGTCATCCTGATTCTCTCTAATCAATCGATGTTGTGCCAAAGTACATTTTCTCCATCGTGAATGGAACGTCTTAGCTCAGGTGCTTATGCACCTCCGGATACTCGATAAGCATCATCGAGAGTTGCACACAAAATCTGTCACACCTTTCACGCTAATCTCGGCATCGACTTGGCTAAGCTTTGCCGAACCTTAGTATCCTGCCAGCCATCGCAACCAGCGCAAAGCTAGCTGTACAGCAATCAGCATCGCTACCGGCGAAGTTTGCTAATGAAATTGCACGAAATTGGGACACGCTTTGACGGAATTAAATAACAGCCGGAGCCACATCTGTTGCCACACGGGGCCCGGCCGCGTACTACATCTCAATAATCCGCGAGAGTGCTCGCACATGAAAGGGTTCACAGTAAGCATTTTCGCGGCAGTGTGTGCAAGCCTGGCCACCACGAGTTGCCGCTGTCTGGCGCTAAAAGCTTTAGCGGTGCTTTGAAGATTTGTGCCGTGTTTTTTCTTATCTCACACCGGTTTGCTTCCGCTACTTTTCGCAACCGGAAACTAATATTCCAAATGCGGAGGTGTCGCCGCCCGGGTGACAGGTGTAGAATATATTAAAAACGACTAGCTACCGATGCTCGCTCGGTTGTCGCTCTAGTGATCGTGATTATCCTACAGGGATGCAAAGGAGAGGAAGCTTCAAGGCGCGACGAAGAATTTTCCAATAACGACGAATCGCTAATACGCTTGCTAAGGATCGATTTCGGTTCACACTCACACACCGGACATCAAATAAGGCAGCCAGCCCTTGTCTTGTGTCTTTGCTTCCCAACCAGCCCAACGCGCTCGAGAAAGGAACTAAAAACTAACACCAAAAAAATAAAAGTATATTTCGCCCTGCAGCTAGCTGCGAAGAGGGATGATTTCTTCATANAAGGAGAGGAAGCTTCAAGGCGCGACGAAGAATTTTCCAATAACGACGAATCGCTAATACGCTTGCTAAGGATCGATTTCGGTTCACACTCACACACCGGACATCAAATAAGGCAGCCAGCCCTTGTCTTGTGTCTTTGCTTCCCAACCAGCCCAACGCGCTCGAGAAAGGAACTAAAAACTAACACCAAAAAAATAAAAGTATATTTCGCCCTGCAGCTAGCTGCGAAGAGGGATGATTTCTTCATATCATTTCACGAAACCCGGAAGCCGTGTGAAAGCATCGGGAATCGGGGCTGCTCGAAACTCATTTCCGAATCGGCTCACGTTTTTTCGGCACTTTCGTTGAGATTATTTGTACGCGCGATTGGTTAGTAATAGCGTTGGCGTGAACAGTTTCTTTCGCACGGTGGCGGAAACCTTTGCAAATGGCACCCGTTCCTTTGGCTCTGTTGAAGCATGCAGTGCTTATTGGCGCGCTGGGAATAAGACAAAGTTCCATAAATCATGGCTGAAATCAACACAACCACTTTGCCAGGTTCGAATGGATCGTTGAAAAATCGCTGGACTGTGCAATGCAATATTTGTGTTTCAAAAATGATCGTTTCTTCATTCCGTTTACAGTGGCAGTCGTTGAAGTAAGGCCATTAGACCAAACTCAATTTAAAGAAACCATAATATGGAAATCATTTTTTATTCGCACGGAACATAGTTTTACGTGATTTTTAAAAATTTCAATTGCCAAATTTTTCAATGCAAAAATATTTTTGTAAATGTTAACAAAAATGGTGGAATTTAACATAAATGTTGTTAATGTTAGAATGATACGTGAATGTATATAAACATTTTTTTATTTTTCACTTTATATCTTCTTTTCTTAGTAAAAGTTCTTAGGAAATTAAAAGGCACAATTAAACACATTGAAAGATTGTAGGTATGTTAAAATAAGGATTTAAACAGAAAACGTAAAGCGATTATAAAAAGTATAAGTCACATTATTTAACTCTAACTTCGATTAAAAAACAAAACCTTAAGCTTGTTTTCTATATTTTTATAATTTAATTAACCTACGGAGTCAGAAAACTGTTACTCAAATTTAATTTTTTTCTTGCTGAAGAAGTAGCTTTTTTTTTAAAGATACCACCACTGTATTTTGTTAAATAATTAAATTTGATTTTGTCATAAAATGCAACAGATATTATGCAAAATATTTGTTTGTAAGATTATATTTCTTAAAACTGCTTTACAAATGTCAGTCAACGGAACTGTTCCCCATAATGTGTTAAAACTATTGATTTCTGCACAAAGAGAGGACTTTGCAACTTTCCTGGCAAATGAACGAAAGGAAATGAAAAAGCCACGAATGCAATGCTGAACTTACGTTTCGTTTCATCAGCCACGTTACCAACTGTTTTCGCCAGTTTCCGGCTGATCCCACCTGGCAGTAATTAACAATTTTATAGCGAGGATAAAAATATGTTCATCTAGGATAACGAGGCAGAAGGATAGCCATCCGCATGCATCGCTGCTGCCCCAACCACGCCGGTGTGATATTTCGCGTGTCTACCCAAACGCTGTAATTATTCACTTTGCCATCGCACAGCAGCCCTCGCACGCACGAGCGATTTTCGCGCAAGTCAAACCGAAACCATCCGCATCGAAAATGTCATATAAAAGCCCACAAAACTGTCCAAGATTGTGCAGCTGAATGTAATTAATTATGGAAAATTGCTGTCGGTGGCATTTTATCCCCCTTCCGTGGGTGGTCGGTTGTGGGCGGTGGGTTGTTTGAGGTGGGGAAGGTGCAACGAAAACCTCTTTTTTTTCATTTTGGGGCTCTCATCATCATCGTTTCTTCTCATCATTCGATTCGAGCAGAACCGGCTGGTGTGTCAAATGGAGAAGCGGAACGTTTACACATGCCTTTTGTGTGTAACGGACATATTCCACATGCACCACCGGGATGGGATGGTAAAATTAATTAAAATTAATCACTTTGCTTTCGGTTCGCTCTGTGCCGTTCCGCGACGGCAATAACCTTATCCTTATCGCGGATGCATGTTTGTTTGGCCAAAAAATAAACCCAAAAGAAAAAAAAAACCCCCATTGTACCTTGTCCCATCGGCTGTGTTCGCAGTCGGTTTTACACATTTCAGTCAGGTGACGATTTATTTTAAATCAGACCAATCAAACCCGAATTCGATCAGCATTTTTCATCGTTTCCGAGAATGGTTTGCTGGTGCCGGGTCATGTGTACGTGTTTAACCATTGGGTTGGGTTACGTCTGTGGGGTAATTGGTATTTATGTTCACTGATAGTGGCTAGCGATAGATGCGTGAACAGTGTATGTCTTGCATAGCAAGCAAGACAAAGTTCCGAAATCAAAACAAGCTTTTGGCTATCGCCAAACAACTCGACGCAAACGTGACCTGAGCCCTTTTTTCGGGGAGGGTCCGATTTCGTTCCAATATTGCTTTGTATCCTTGCATATTTGCATACACCCACCTAGGCTTGCCCTTTCCCTTTCTGCGAGTGGACTACTCCTCCATCAGCTGGAAGCACAATTTTTCGCTTAGAGCTGTGGTGTGTTTGGTCCGACGAATATTGCTCAAAAAGCCCATTTATATTCAGCGCGTTAACACGTCATCCATAGCACGGTTTCAATCGTGCTAGAAAGAGTTTGGCTTTCTCGTCTGCATTGTACTATCAAACGGCAATTGGAAAAGGATCTGATCGACTGTCAGCATATCATCCGATGCGAATATTTTCTTCAATTGTTGTTCTGATCTTGACCTTCTCCTTGCCTTCTCAGTACTATGCAGCAATGATTGAAGTAGAGAGCCTTGTGTTATTTCGTAAAACTAGCGCATTCCTTTTATGTTAATGGGCTATCATTTTGGCGAGAAAGCCACATACGAATAATCTAGCATAAAATATAGTGAATCAAGTTTTGTCCCAAAAATAGCTGTTAATAATTAGAAAAAGTTTTTAAGCTTACCATCAAACAATTATTTGCGCATAAAATGTTGCACAAAGTGGAAAAGTTACAAAAACCATGGTGAGCCATGGTTACCAACCAATGGGAGAAAGTTTTTTTCTTCTGCTAAATCGTGCAGCAGCAGCAGCAAAAGATAAAACGTAAAGTCTAAAATGTTGAACGCGCTTGCATGTCCCTTTGATGGTTTGCTCTTCGTTGCACGCTGCATCGTTTCGACAGATGGAATTGAATTTTTGCTCACGTTCTAACGTCAGCGTCTGCAAGGGCTGCCGGTGCGCGTACGTGAAGCAGACGGAATGAAAGTGAATCGACCCGAACGTTGTAGGATGATGGGTGTAGTTTTGGTGCATTGCCGATGCAGTGTATCATATTCGAAAAATGGAGGATGATAAAAATCAGATAAAACATCCACAAAATAAGTACAAGTATTTTTTTATTCTGAGAGTGAAAAAAATATCCGAGTTGCTCCAAAACCAAATCCAAAGATACGTATCTTGAACACTATGAAATATTGTTTGTAGGGTAGTTTTACTTTGTAATTTATTGTTAAAAAAAAATTGTAAAAATATCATATAAGTAATGATAATGCTTTACCACATTGACCTAACTTATTTTTTATATTTTATCTCTTTTTACAGGTATGAACACTCTTCTACTATGCATTTTTTCGGTTGTTTGATGCTACAAATCATATATGGTAAGAAAATACCGTACAATTTCAATTATACTTATTTAACGGCGGATAAACTGTGGGCCTAATGCATTTGCACAAGCATTTTGTACATTGGTGATGTATATCCGGTGTATAAAATTGAAATAAAATTGAAAATTGAAACAATTTTACTTTATAACAATAGTAAATACAAGAGTAAAGAGATAAAAAATGGGCATTCTATGAAAAATGAAGTATACTTTAATAAATTTCGTATAATGCATTTAATAAAGTATCCTTTATTATCCTACCCTAGCTCCGAAGGCTCCGGACGGCTCTGGACGACTCTGGACGGCTCCGAACTCGGAGTATTGCACCTACCTTTCGGAATCGTTTCCAAAAATAGTGGAGTCATTCGGAAGCGATTCCGCTTTTTTGTCGAATTTACCCATCACCAATACACACGCTTATAAAACCAGACCATCGTATATTTGCAGCAAACACTCAGTCGTTATTAAATTTGTCCTTGTTTCCACGGCCAACCAAACATCGAATGTCATAAATTGTTTGTTTTAAAAAAATCTTGTTTTAATATAAATATTTAAGTATGTTTGGCATATCAACCTTTCTCCAATTTTCAATATTTTATTCACAAAACTACAAACAATCGATCATCCGTGGACACCGTTCAACCGGTATCTTGCCGGTTCAAAAATGCACGTATAATCGACTTTTTACTTTATTGCTATGCTGTTCTTTACTTAAGAATCGAAGCAAAAATTATTTAACTTTAAGAAATATTAAAATTTACGAAAAATATTAAAAAGGATCGTCAGAATTATTATATATAATTCGATATTAACTTCAATCGATCATGAAAATGGATAGTTGAGCTAGTTGTTGGGTGTATCAGTAATGTGGAACTTTAAAGATAGGTCGATTAACAAAATTGCCTGCTTGCATTCCTTATCAATTCAACTTAACATTGTCGAACACATTCCAACACTGTACCATAATCATTGATCCATTTAAAAAAAAGCTTTTGTTTTCGCATATCAATGCGCCATGGGAACACGAACATTTCTTAGCGGTTGTACCGAAATAGCATCGAAGTGTTCCCGCTGTTCGTTTGCGTTTCGAGTGTGCTTTGTCCTGATAGGCGAACCACGTTTCCGATTTGTGTTTTGACTGGTGCGCGTGATGTTGATTTTTGCAATTTCAGTTAAAAGCTTAATCCCTTCCCATAACACACCGGTACAGAACTCGCGCGCCTGTTGGCGTGCACGTGGCCATTCACGGGACAATGGTGCGATGCTATTGATATAGCAGCACCTGGAGAAAAGACACATTTCGCTCGCCGAACCGGTGGCCGGTCTGGGTGGAAATTTTGTTGTTTTCATTTCATTTCGTTTTCTCTCACAAGAACACACCCGTTGTGTTTGTGCGACGTGTTGTAGATACCGCAGTACAGGCTTACGCGTGAATGATTGGAAGAGGCCGCCCGTCGTCCAGTTGGGAGTTGGTTTTCTATTGTCACTATCTAGCAAATGGTGTTAGCATTTGGATGCATCGATCCGATGTTTGTTTGTTTGTCGCCGTGTGAGGATTGCTGTTTTGCGTTATGTCGTCTAGTGTTGTTTTCTAGCCGCTTCGGCTAGAATTGAGTGAATACTTCGCAGCAAATAAGCTTTTGGTGCTCTAATTAGAACGATAGAGGAACTGAACGGTTATCATGTCTCCATGAATATCATAGAAGAAAACGCAACATTCGATGTTTTCGCAAGAAACAACTTTTAAAAGATTCGCAGAAGGAGAAATTTGAATATATGGCTAAGAGCATTTTACTGTCAATTCGCCGTGGAGGCGACACAATTCCCAAAGTCTACCGAAACTTGTCGGTTTCGTTGCATTCCCTGATATGCATTCCCATCAAATTTAACCATAATTGTGTGATTTCATTCACAGTCACCCTAACCCATCTACATCAACCAACCGAGAACTGCATCGAAACGTATCGCAACGCTTTCCACACATACAAAACGAGGATTATGAGGCAAACACGATAGAGACGTTCGCATCACGAATCTGTACAGCCACATTATCTAGCGCTCCGAGGTATATCTTTGCGGTGACATACGCATCACATTGTGGCAAACCGTCAGGCAATGGGCCGGCCTTAACAACAACAAATCATGCAACGAGATTCCATCCAAGCTTGGTGTTCCTTGCGAACGCCATCCGGTGTGCTGTGTCCTCTGCACCAAAAGACCGCCAAAGACTCATGCATCCACTCTTTCGATTATCATGAATTTTCAACTATCGTCATCATGAGCTCCATGGGCTTGGAGCCCGAACTCCGGATGCTTCGAACCGGCAAACGATAGACAAACCTTTTCCTACTGTCTTTTTGTGTCGGCTGACGCTCAAAACTGGAGCTCGTCGTCGTCGTCGTCGTAGTGTGCATGTATGGGAGGATAAGATAGTGCCCCATAACTTTGGGAAATTGCAATCAGCTGAAGCGTACCGAAGAAGGTCCACAGCGGCAACGACGACCAAACCCCTTAAAGCGCCGTATGCAAACCCTGGGCTATCTGGTGCCAAAAAAAGAAAACTGCACACGATTGGTGGAATCATCGCAGTCATTCACATATTTCGTCTGTACGTACAGCAGGCTCATATGTTTCGGTTGCGATGGGAATTTATGACGGAACTCTTGGAGCCGGTCAGGAACATCGCATATAGGTTTCTTTGCAACCTGTTCTCCACCGTGCCGTGCTGCCGGCTTTGAGTCGGTACGGTTCGGAGGAGCAATAACAAAATCTCCTTTCTGTTCTTTTTTTTTTGGGTATTTTCTGTATTTTCGATTCGACTGTGTACAGCACGATGCCCGTGGTTGACCGTATGTGTACCAATGTCTTCAGAGCCTTTCAGAAAGGCTGATGGACTCCGAAGCAAAAGGCTACGGAACCTTTAGCGACGGAAAAAAGTATTTTCTTTAGTTCTTAGTTGTTTCCGGCGTTGGTACGGTAAGGTTGATTTTGCCTTTTTTTTGCCTCTCTTCTTCTCAATTTTTCCTTCATAAAGCACCGCCCTCTAGCGGCAATAAATTTGAATATGTGTTTATGGGAAAGTACTTTTTTTTCTTTCTTTATTGTTCGTGCATCCCGTTCCGTGTCGCGTTCCGTGCTTTTTTTTTGTTTTCATTTCGCATTCTCCATTCTCAACCTTCCCTTCAAAAACGTGGTTTGTGGTTGCAGTTTAGCAGAGCGAGATGTTGCACTTTTTGCTGCCAACCGTCTACGTATGTATGGGTCGCTTTTACCAAGCGGCAAAAGGAACATCACCGGACAGCAGCAGTAGTAGCAGTAGTAATGGTGATTTATGAAGTGATTTCCTTGTTTGCAACGGTATTTTTCTAGCAAAGTATCTTTCGTTTTGAAATATGGATCCATGGTTTGTTAAACACTGACGGTACACATCCTTACTGCTGTATGGTAGATAGCAAGGAACAAAGAGGTCGATCATTAGAAAGTGTGTATCATGCTGTTAGGAAGTTGCATAATCTCTGCTAATGGTTGTAGAAGCAGAGATAAGTAGTTTGCGAGTATGATGCGGAGCTTTAGCTCTTACTGTCAGTGAACTGCACATAGGTTGGAAGGTTTGAAACGTGTCCAAAAAAAATTAGTCGATAAGGTGTAAAATAAGGTATTAAGCAATTCTTAAGTTAATGGCCGATGGTCCTATGAATCCAGCAGAGAACAAAGAACAGAATTACTATGCAAGTTACGACATTGACATTTGTTCAGCGAAGTTGACACATGGATAGGTATCATGCACACCTTGTTTTTCCTAAATTTTAAGTTTTTATGATAACAATAGCAAATTTTGTGTAAAAAGTTGGCTTTGTAGTTACAATATAAAAAGTCTGTCTATATATCTTCAGGATGTCCTCCGCTGGTCATTTGTTTGTTATTTATAGTTGGGTAGCATTTGACTCTTTTCGGAAGGTTATAAGAAATCAACATAAAATAATATATTTAATTATGTCTCAGCTATTCTTTCAAGCTTTCCTTTCTCGAAAAGCTCTTTCCACACCCATGTTGTTCCGAACTCCAGTGTCTTGTTAATTGCAGTACTTAGCTGTTACGGCCAATGCTTTTTCTTTCGCTTATGCCGAAGTTTCGCAAAATAGAACACGGTATTTTTTTCCTAAACACTCGCACCGTACTACAAATTGCATCACGGTTTTCGTATATCCTTGTGTGTACACATTACCATCCATCCATTGGACGACGCGTTGTACTACTACACACTCCAAAGCCCACTGTTAGTCGCTGTCGGGCGCAACCGGTACGACAAAGTCATTCCGGGGTGTATTGTTATTGTCTCCTGCCCAGTTGTTCGGTCGTCTACTGATGATTATGATTCTGCTCTGTTCGTGTCTCAATGCCGCGTACGGTCAGGTATGTGTGTGTCAAGGCAAGATGAACATGGTTTCATGCTTCTCCTAGACGGGTTATAGGGTTTCATCGCCCGTGCTTCGCAGCCAGCAAGACCAACAGCGAGCCAAAAGAAAGGATATATGGCTCAATGATGATACTGCCACGTCTTCCACCAGTGTACTCCAATACGAC
Source organism: Anopheles rivulorum (assembly GCA_018908115.1). NCBI lineage: Eukaryota > Metazoa > Arthropoda > Insecta > Diptera > Culicidae > Anopheles > Anopheles rivulorum. Next base: position 13,987,275 of record CM032179.1, read on the forward strand.
CGGGATAGTGCAAAAGGATAGTGTATACAACTCGCTCGTCGTTACATAGCTGCCTGCCTGCCTAGCACACGAAACCCGTAAAACCACTCGTAGGGTATAAGAAACACAAGATAATCGCTTGCCGCAATATAGCTAATGGTTGCTTTAATTGCTCTCCGGGTGAACTGAAGATGCATCTCTTCCCATTCTGCTCGGTACGGGTCTGGATTAGAAGGAACCGTAGCCATGAGCTTTGAGCAGAAGGATATGCAAGATTTGTACCGAACTCTTAGCTTCTGCATATCTTAGGCTGGTGTTTGGAAGAATCAACAAAATAAAGTACCAGAAGGAAATTAGTTAACCAAGGTGAATAGATATGGCCTACATTTCGCCACACATTTTATCGCTTTATTTCGTGTGTTTTAAGGATCAACGTTGAACCGTATGCGGGTCATATGTTTATCACAGAAATATAGGCTAAAAAGTCTTCAAGGCTTTTTTGTTGTACACTTGTCACTCATATTGGTTGGAAAATTTTCTCTTCAACTAGATAGTATTTAAGCGTTTAAAAGGTACCCTTAACTTGCACTCTTATATAAATAACTCATGACTTTATCAGGGAGTATCCTTACGCAAAACTTCTACTACTGATAATCTCCTTCAGTCACAGTACGTTACCATCCCATTTACTGATAAATAATGGAGCTTTTTCCTTCTACCATCCACAGCTTTTTTGCTCGTATCAATCCATTTAACTTTATTTGAGTGCTCGAATGAATGAATGAATGAAATTGCTCGGTAAACACACGTACGCACAAAAACACAGTCCCACACATACACACACACATCCCGGTTGTTGTTGTTGTGAGTTGAACCTTTCATTTTCCGTTCAATTAATACACGCCCGCTCCTTGCATGCATGTGTGCGCTCTCTGGAACACAATAAACAACTTCTCTATTTGCCCTGCAACTTGCTGTTTTTACCATCCCAGTACATATCGGAAGCGGAAACAACGCAGCATAAAGCATCGACAGGATGGTTCTGTTATTTTGCCAGTTGCTCTGAAAGCTTCCGATATATCCATTATGACGGTTGGGGGTGATGTGGGGGAACACATCAGCCTGGGTAATAAAATTTCGCACGCAAACATCACACCTTCCCTCGCCATTGAGCTCTTCGTGCTCCGGAAGACACCCACGGGTTTTTGTGATCTCGGGCCATTGGCAGTGTATGGTGTACAAGAGTGCAACATTCTACCAACCAGGCAGAGCCAGGTGATCGAAATGATACTCCGATGCTGTTTGATGCATACCACATTGTGTGCACACGCTTTGTGTCGATGCAATAGTGATGCGTTTGCCCGAAGAACTTGCGAGAAGTTGCAGTTGGTGCACTGGGGCGGTAAAGTTTTCTTCAGCTACACGGATGGGTGTGTATATCGCACGGTACATCGGAAATGAAATTATGAACCCATAGGAGAAAACTTTATCCTTGTCTCGTCTTGGGCGATGACGCAAGGTTGTACCTTGTAGCCAAATTTGGCTGGCTCAATTCCTGGAACTATTGCTGCACATGTACTCCGCAATCCGCACGCTTGGAGCTCGTTTTTCCGTACGAAAGTTTGCTTCTTCCGGCGATGCGGTAGAAAAGTTTTCTCGGTACATACGTTGTAGCCATAAAATGGTAATACATTTCCTAACAAGCGTGTTATGAAGATTTTACTCCACTTCACTGCACAAATTTGTTTGAATAAAACGAAAAAACTTGATGTTTGGATTTTTTGTTACGAGAATTTTGTCTGTCCATTGTCATATGTTGTGTACGTACAGCAGTTTCCGTAAGCACATCACGTACACACACACACACACACACACACACACACACACTGCAGTAATGTACTTCTAATCCTTATCAGCCAGCCAGTACCTCAATGCCAAGTGCCACCTAATCCTGACATTGATGACTATCGGCGGGTGTGCGGGAACTCGCCCGACGCCATTAATATCACTGTGCGTAACGATGATCGTGATGAAAATAAATTGTATTTATACACATTAGATTGCATTAACCGGTGATGAGCGTGCACAGCGGTCCGTGATGAAGGACGTTGATTTAGATTGTAGTAGATGGGCGGCATCTCATCCGCGCTCTAGCTGACGCTAAGGTATCTCTCTTCACCGGCAACTCTATCTCCATTCCTGCGTAAGCAATTTGCAGACATGATAAATGCTGCCACAACTCGATAAACGGATGAGCACAGGTCCTGCAAGCGATGTGCTGGAATGCTAAAACGCGGCACCATACGTTTGTCATTCATTCACGTGCACGTTCACGGTCAACAGTACGAGGATCACTCCATTCCCAGAGAGAGAGTGGCCTAGTAGAAGCGTTTCGCTATATTTCTCGGTCGAATGTTTGGACCGAGGCTTCCCGTCCCTTTTGTGTGAAAACCAATGGTTTTCGTGTATAAGATTTGCAGCTCAAGCAAAACCCGAAATCATCCGCGGTTCGTTGGGATTTTGTCGCTTCTTAGCAACACTCAAAAAATGATAAAGTTGACACATGAGTCGCCTCAACTCAAACATGATCTATTGCTTGTTGATTCGTTTCCTATTGACTTTGAGGTGTAGATAAATTTTATTTGAACCTTGCGAAATACATGTTACTTGTGTGTGTGTGTGTGTGTGTGTGTGTGTGTGTGTGTGTGTGGAACGTTTCCGTAAGTGTTTAATTTTAGTTTTTTTTTTGATAATTTTTGGTATGTTTATATGTCAAGTTAAATTTAACAACAATCACTTAACATTCTGCAAAAAATTCTCAATGCATTTAAATGACTCCTTCGTTGCACGGAATATTCTCCACCGCTTTCAACATGTTGTTGATTGCATGTAATCCTTTTCGTTACAGTCGAATCCTGTTTCTACCAGCAAACAGAACTTGCTTTTTCATTTCATCAAATAAAATTTCCTTTGCTCGCGTTCGTACGGCAGCGCACGATTCCGATTGTACGACATCTTCGTCTGTCAATAAACTTCTGGTGCTTGTTAAACTTGTTTAATTTTCATCTCAACAACAAAATGTGCTCCTACTACGCGCCTCGAACCATGAACTTCATTTCTTTTTCCTTTGTGAACGAACAACAGACGTGATGGGGTGGAGCAAGGGGGAGGGAGGTAGATATGGGAGGGTGGAATATTTTTACGAGACAAATTTGCAGCAACATACATTACTCATCGTTGAATGATGTTTGCCAGCTGATATGCGACGGCTCTCGTGCGTTGTTGTCGAGCTCTGTCGTACGTGTAGCGAAGACTTTCCGTCCGTACGTTGAAAGCCTTTTTTTGTATGGCTCCATGTCCTCTCCATTGCGACGTAGACTTGCTGGGCGGGAAAATGTTTGACGAATCCAATTTTCATTTTCCTTTCCATGAAGGGGTGACTGTGTCTTTTGGAATGGTGATCGGGGGTAACCCGAGCACAACTAGGCACATATTTTCTTGCGTGCGCTGTTGGTACATTCCAGTTCTGGCGCACAAAACGAACCATCCTTTTATCGGCTCAAAGACACACTGTGATTGTGCGAACAGGACACATGCAACTGTGCCTTGCGGCAATCTCGGAAGAAAATAGCACACACAAACAAACGCTGTAGCCCAAGTCTTGTGGAAAATCGAATGTTACTCCGATCTTGGCGAGGAGGATATTCCGCTCTGTTGCGGCAGGCTGTTCTGTTGACCGAAAAGTGTTCTTTGCCGTTTTAGAAATAGTGAAGTACCTTCCATTGCTATTCTTCCAACCTTTTGTATGCATCGAATTCCTCTTCCTCTTTTGGGTAAGCAAGGAAGAAAGAAAGAAAAATACACTCATGAGATCTGCCTTACGGATGGGTAAGCTAACTACCGGGTCGTCTATGCAAAGTACCAGCACATCTCCGGTGAGTGTGTATTCTTCTTGCAGCTTTTTTTTCAAGGAAAAGGGCATATCACGGTAATCTCCGAATGCCCGAAGAAATGAGTCGAAAGTTTTCTGCCCGAAGGAGGAAACCCGTTTTCGTTCCTGGTGGTGTACCACAGTTTCTAGCCACAGAATCTATGGGGTTTTCCTGTTGATGTTTGCGATCTAAACCGCTTGCACAATTTGTTGGTATGGCTGCGAGATCGGGATCAAGATTGCTGAGAGGAACCGAAGCGCAGATATAAACAGACAAAAGGAGGCTTCACCATCACTAAACGAGGAAATTTGCTTGGTTGAAAATTGCCAACGAAGGCATCCAATTGTTCATGCATATGGCCGAATAAACGATTCGCTTATTTCCTATCGGTAGGGATTTGGTGAGACGATAAAGTATTGTTTGCTGGTTTTAGCTGACCACCTAGATCAGTGTTTAGTTTTTGCTCAAACTTTGAACTTTTCATGGTGGTCACCAGGGATGAGAAGTTGCTTCGTTTCGCTTATTTTTAAATTGAGAACTTAGCTCAGGTGTCGTTAAAAAAGTTATTGGAAAAGTGTTTGAAATATAAGTAAAATTTCACAAACTTTTTAGAAATCTACATGTACGAGAATTAGTTTTAAAAATTCCTTTCCTTCCAAAGTTATACCCATAAATGTAAAATTAAAATGTTTCTTCAAATGTCAAAGCTTAAAAGCTCTTTTAGCTGTTGTAGCCTCCATTGTGTAGCTTACTTTTAAAATAGTACTCACGATCCGTTTGCGGTTCGTGCAGAGTTATGTGAAGCTTGTATACCTTAAGACTCTCCAAACATCACAAGAAATGAAACGCATTTCACCTTTCGGGAAAGAGAGGCTTCTCCTAACTGCTCAACTTCAGAGTGTTGAAGAGCGGCTCAGCAACGCAATCAGCTCGTTACTGGTGCCTTAAAGGTTGTGTAGCTCACTTCAAATCTCACACCCAGTATGAAGTCATTTGACGGCAGCTTTTTTGTTGTTGTTGTGTCCCGAAGTATCTCTCACATCCATTCCCACTTTTTCAAAGCTGCTTTCGGTATCCGCAGCACTCGCTCGGTATGCTTTTACGGCTTCGTGGGCGATTTTACTTGACCCGTGCGGCGGGACACGTTGCGTTTTCAAAGACTTTTTTTTTGCGTCAAAATTCTCACCCAACAAACGAATGGATTCCGATCGGAGCACTATTACCTGTGTTTCTACACCTTGGTGTGGCACTCTTTCAACGGTTCAAGTACCACCGATAATCACTTCAAAACACTCACATACATACACAGACACACAGAACGGGATACTCACCTCCTTACTGAACCGAGTGAGGACAATCAATGATGGGTGCATATATATGATGCAAATGGCTTGCGAACGTATTGTTCGGTGTCGTATGAAAAGAATTTTAAATTAACCGAACGAAATGGGGAAGCAATTGGGGATAAGAAACTTTAATAACTCCCGTTAGCGGAGGAGCGGTGTTTGTTCTCATGCCGGCATGAACTCACATGTGCGTGCCATGGCACGTTTATGGACGACACATATTTTTATACGCTGCAATTATGCTGAACAAACCTTTTCCTTTAGCTAATTGCTTCTTACTGCACCTTTATGCTAATCTAAACTGTGCTTTTCGCTGTGAAACAGCTGTATACGGTTTGATTTTTGTTTTGTTTCCTGCCATGGAATGATAAAAACGTAAGCTATGTGTGCAGTAGTGGTTGTGTTGTGACCGGATGTTTTCGTTTTCCTAACATGTTTAATAAATTGCAATGAGTTTTTTACTCACTCCGGTGTAGATTAATTAGTGTTAAATGTTCAAACATTGTTAACAAAACGTATGCAAATAATTTATGATATGTTAATCAGTTTATTATGTATAAAAACTTATTACTTTTTAATTGCAATATAAATTAAAGAAAAACATTCGAAGATGATGATTTTGGTTAATTTATTTATTAATAATTCTATTATTAATTTCTTTAGCGTGTAAATAACCTGAACGTAATAGCTGTGCTAACCACCAAATTAATGTTCTATGTTGATTGTAACCAACTCTGGCGCTATTTTTCAAACGGGTCACGTTCGATATTCAATACCTAGTCACATTAAACCAAGAACTTTCACGAACTTTTCGGCATCGTTCAGTTATTAATTGATTTTTTTTCGCTGGTCTTCTTTTGAACGTGTTTTAGCATGAGCGAAGAAAAAAGAAATGGAGAATGTGAAAAAGTTTTTCCTTTGTAAGAGAGGGGGGGGTTAAAAAAACGGTTGTTGGTTAAACTTTTACATAAGTGGCACTACGCGGCCACTACCCAAGGAAAAGTAGTTAAATTTCTCTTGTACACTGGGATATTTTACTTCGCTACGTTCGCGTTGCTTTGCCCGCATAAACAAACTTTACACCGGTTCTGCCTTTTTTTGGGCTATTTTACTACACATTTGGAGCTGATGCTGCTTGCTGGCAGCCACGCGTGCCGAGAAATGAACTTTGTAACTATTCCCATCCAGAGGGTCGGTGAAGTGCTTTGCTTTTTTTATATGGCTAGTTAACTTTGCTCATCGGCAAAGAATGGAAAAGTTTGTGTTTTTTTTCTTCTTTTTTTTGTAAAGAAATTCCAATCACGGATCGCCATTTTCGGCTGTGTTCGGTTCGAGAAAGCGTATGGTGGAAATGGTGAAAAAAAAAAGCTTTGATTACTTCTCAAAGTGTGAAGCTTTAGCGAACTGCACTTTCGAAGTTACTGCAACATAATAAGATACTTTTCCAATGCTATCAGGAAGGTTTCGGTTTTCTTTGCATCTTTCGGTAGTATTTACCCATCAGAGACTGCAATTGCATGGTGCAAAACAAACCAAATAAAAAATCATGTGGCTTTCCTGTGTTTAAACTATGTTGTTTTTGGTGAATCGGGCCTTTTTTCACAAGTAGCAATCAGCTTAATTCCGTTCAATCGCAACCGTGTAGGAGTTTTCACAGTATTGAACTGCAAAATGAAAAAAAAAAATGTTTTAATCCCATTCGGGTGCATGTATGCATTTTATTTTTTGTGTTTGTGAACAAGTTCAGTCGGATGCTTTTTCGGACGAAAGAAACAAACAAACAAACAAAAAATCTAATTATAATCCCTTTTGTGCCATTCACGTGTCCAGATTATTCACGCTTCGCATGCTTTGCATCACGAGTTTGGCGTGCACAGCCAAACGTTGATTAGAGTGAGTGCGAATGTCCTAAAAAGGGAAAAAAACAGGTCCCTCTTACGCTGCGTGCCAGTAAAAAATCACAGAAGAAAAAAGCATGTGTTTCCATTGAAATGGGAGAAAATCGACGCCCTTTTGAACTATAAAATCAGGATAAGTTCATGTGTGTGTATGTGTTCTTTTAGGTGACAAATTCATGTGTGTGTGTGTGTGTGCATGATGGTTCCGTCCCGAACACGTTCGTTTGGTCACTGATGCTAACGTTCGATAAATAAACAAACAAAAAAACACCCACACAGTGTGAATTCACTTGCTTTGCAACATGCTCGTCCAACATCAACGTTGTGCGATGCCACAAAAGTCATCTGATTGCGTACAAATACACCAATACCGCGAACGTTTTTTGATCCTATGCGGTAGCATTACTGCTGCTAGTGTTAGTACACGCTTGCGGAATCGCACAACCATTGATGCAACCGTTGCTGCGCTGCAGAGTTTGCAAACGCGCGAGACCCTTCTGCGTCGTCGCCACAAAATTGCCACCTAATCTTGATGACATTCCATTTAATTATCGTCGCCATTGTGGTTTCCGGCGGGTGAAAACATTATTCTAAAGCCCTGCAATTATGCACCCCCGGGTTTACTCCTTTGGTGTGGGCTGTTTTTAGCTTGAACAACACGCGAAAGCCGAAAATGCTGAAATCTGCAGAAAAGCATTTTATAAGCAAACAAATCTGCTTCAACTAGCACAGGGCAGAAATAAGAGAACCGTGTGGTGGTTGAGAGGAGAAATAGAAACTCGCTTCCCAATGTTTCTTGCAACGTGTTTTTTTCCCTCCGCTCATGTTCATTTGTTCCACGAAACCTACATGTGGCGGTGATGGTGCGGTATGTGAAAATAATTTTCCATAAACACAATGACTATTATTTACACATTTTGCTTGCACCAAATGCATTCGTAAAATGTGTGTTTGTGATCATATGAGGCTTTTTCCCTTTCTTTGCACCGTTCCCAACAGTGTGTCCGTGTGTGTATTCCGTGCCGTTTGCGGAATATTTAATAGTTTACGATTTATTTACTTTTTCATCACAACTTTTTGCTCATATTACACACTTTCACGGCGACATTGTGGCACGGGGCGCGTTCGTTTGCACTTTCGTTGCACAGAAAGTTGCATTGCTGCATGCGAGAAAACCACACGCATCACCAAGATACGGCAACGCGACTGACGATGTTCTGCGAAAGATTATTATTATAAATTGCATCGTACCGCGAGTTGCCGTGACAGTGCTTCTGTTTCGGTTGGCAGAAGCGTAGAGACCGGAAATCGTTATGCGAAAGAGAGAATTGCTCCCGAACGTGAGCGCATCGTTAACTGCATGTGTATGTGTGTGTGTGTTTTGCCGGATATATCATTTTGCTATTCTCGTCTCGAGAAATATTTGATGTTCAGTTTTTTTGCAATTTGCTTTATTTTGGGGAATATGTATCATTTGCGTAAAAAATGATATCCTTTATTTAATATTATTCAATTCTTAGTACAAGTTATTCTTCAGATTGTGTGTTTTCACATAACATCACAATTTCACCGTATTATTCAACATTTTTGACCTGCTACACTTAGAAAACGATACATATTTAAATAATAATAAGTTGTACATCGTGCTTTTGTTGCGTTACTATAGTTATGGTTTTTCTCGCAATATTTTATCTTCATACAGTGCGTTTCAAAATTATAGAACTTCTCGTATCTATTGTTAAAAATATATGTAGAATAAATTAGCAATGCAAATGTACCTACTATATATTTTTGGTTGATCGATTTAAATACATTGCAATTTTTTTATTATATTGCCTTTTAATATGGTATCGGTTTATCCTGGCTATTCGTAATTGATAATAGAAACTACAATTTCATGTATTAGCTTAACTTGTGACTTGTGAAGGATTTAATAACGAATGGGCGCGGCCCGGTGGTGAATTTGGCAACGGTACTAGTCCCAACACAACCGGATTGGTCCAAAATCCCTTTTGCACGGTCTATCTAGCTGGCTATATGGTAAAATCGGCTAAATAATAAAAAAACGGCCCATTCGTTCTAACATTAAAAATATGAACAAACAATGTGCTCTAATTTATCAATATTCTATGCTAAATCCACCGTACATTATGCACTGTCAGCCAAACCTGATGCATCTATTATCCATGTTGTTCAATAATTAATTCCAGATGAGCACGAATAAACGGATTAAGTTGTTAAGTTACAAATATGGCACACTTTTAACTTCTTGCTCATTTAATTGTAATGTTTTTTTTTACAAATCTGTCATAAAGTATTGCTATTTGAAGACGAAATAATTGATAAAGCTATTCAGATCGTTGATTTATTTTTGCCTGTTGTAAATTGATAAAAAATGTTGACTTTTCGGTAAATGTCGGTAACTAAAACCGATTGTCAAAATTTAAAGACGTTTCTTTTAATGAATGTTCTTATGTTAAACGCATACTATCAGTATTCGAACATTGTCGGTTTGTTGTATATTTTTAAAAGTGACAAATATTTTAAAAAATTTTAATTCTATAATTTTGAAAATAACTGTAACATCATTACGCTATAGAATGGTAGATTCTAAACGTATTCGCCACCCATATAGTGTTACTCAATTTGTTCACCAAATGTCGATGAAAAACGAGGAGAAACAAATGTTGTTGCATCCCGTACTACATTTCCCGAGTACATTTTGTAACATTGTTGCTATGAAATGTGATGCAGTTACGGCTGAATGTTGCGCACTTGCATGCAAACAATTTTCATAGCTATCACCAATCCGGTGTGGTGCGTGTTTTTTTTTTTTGTTGCCGCTTTTTGTCTCATCTGTAGTCACTGGTCTCGCTGGGTGGAACACGAACGATACATTATCATAAGCTGACAAGTGCAATTTATGTATTCCCACACTTTGCGCGATCGTTTTGTGGTGTTTTCATGAACGGTATAATGGTACCAGCGAACGTTTACCAACCAAACATGCTTTCGCTTTGATGTCTGTTACTGTTTCGTTGTAATTTTATAATTTCATTTTAATTTTTAATAAAAATGTATTCTTTAAAGGTTTTGCGAGGAGCAAAGCACCACAAAATTTATGACTTCGTGTGGTAAACATAAAAAATCACTTACACGCACTCACATTTCGTGCGCTGCTTTTGCTGCCTGCCCACCATCGGATGGCTGTGAAGCGATTTACATTTTGCACCATAAATACTACGTGCCCTCTCGCTCTCACTAAAGCTCGCCACCATTATTGGCGATTTGTAAAAGCACAAACGATGTACAGGAAATCGAAAAGTCAGAGCCAGATATGTAAGGAAAAGCAACTCTTTGGCCATAGAAAGCATTCGTACGTTGTAAGCGTTGTGCTTCCCGGCCGCACTTTGCTAGTGCAACCGAAATGCATTTCGGTGGCGGGCGAAAACCCCGGAAATGTGCACATGCAAACGAAGTGGTTTTCCATTTTGCTAAGTTAATAGCAGAAGAAACGGTTCACTGCCACGGTGCGCACTATATCGTTAGCCTTGGCACTAGCACGCAAATAGGGTCGGATTTGCTGCAGCAACAGGACGTCTTCTGCCGACGGTTTGTCCGAGCGAGCGTACTCTCTGGAGCCGGCCCAACAAGCAAAACCGCGTTCGTTCGTTTGCGTTCGCCAAAGTGCGCACGTTACCGCATTTGACCATCTATTTCTCCTTTTAACCGGGGAAAAACATCTCAAGTCAAGCTCTCTATAGCTAGTCGTCGAGTGCCTCCGGGTTCGACTGAGGCAAACTCTGTTGGAACATGGAGCCCGGAATTGGGGTCGGAAGTGATGCCGACGGGGATGTGTTTGCGTGCAATCGGTGTCGAAATGATTGCATATATCCTTCCTTTTATACCGAGAGGGAAAAAAAGGATACTCGTATGATCAAGAATTCCTCGAGTTCCTCGAGCATAGATATTTTAACATGAACATTTTCAAGAATGTTTTGAGTGATGTTGTTAATGAGGAGATCAATTCCAACGGTTATTCTATTTCAAGCAAATTAAGAAAAAAACATAATGAGTATCCTTACTTCATCCTTGGACATTAAAGTGGTTTAGAATATTAAATTGCTTAAAGAATGTTCAGAGTAAAATGAAATCCAATGATATTGAGTGGAGCTATAGCCTCAGTGTCACTGTTTAAAAGCTAGGATAATGCATTGGTTGCTTGTTGCTCCATTGGAAATACAATTCCACCCTTCGGATGCTCTCATCGCAGCACAAGAACGTAACCAAACCGGCTCTGTAACCGGTGAAACAAGGTTACGGCTCGCTGAAATGTAAATTGCACTCAGGAAAATCTTATTTCACTTGCGATGTTTGGCCACACGGCTGCTGCCTTGCGGAATGCACTTGTTGTGCTGCTTTTAGCATAGTTTGTTGCAATTGCAAAATTGTAGCTTTTCATTTACCCCGCCCCCGTGTCGAGGTGGGGGGATAGGTGGGTTGGGTTAGCGCATGGTAAGGAGTGGAGGGATCCATCATTCTACCGAAACCGGTAGCAAAAACCAAAACGCTCTTCAGCATCAATTTCGTTTCCTGGTTGTTCTTGCAGTTTTGGGTGTACCAGAAGTCTCACCCCAATGCACTGGTGCACTCT
>CM032179.1:14016118-14033088 GCA_018908115.1 Anopheles rivulorum
AATGTTTCTTGCAACGTGTTTTTTTCCCTCCGCTCATGTTCATTTGTTCCACGAAACCTACATGTGGCGGTGATGGTGCGGTATGTGAAAATAATTTTCCATAAACACAATGACTATTATTTACACATTTTGCTTGCACCAAATGCATTCGTAAAATGTGTGTTTGTGATCATATGAGGCTTTTTCCCTTTCTTTGCACCGTTCCCAACAGTGTGTCCGTGTGTGTATTCCGTGCCGTTTGCGGAATATTTAATAGTTTACGATTTATTTACTTTTTCATCACAACTTTTTGCTCATATTACACACTTTCACGGCGACATTGTGGCACGGGGCGCGTTCGTTTGCACTTTCGTTGCACAGAAAGTTGCATTGCTGCATGCGAGAAAACCACACGCATCACCAAGATACGGCAACGCGACTGACGATGTTCTGCGAAAGATTATTATTATAAATTGCATCGTACCGCGAGTTGCCGTGACAGTGCTTCTGTTTCGGTTGGCAGAAGCGTAGAGACCGGAAATCGTTATGCGAAAGAGAGAATTGCTCCCGAACGTGAGCGCATCGTTAACTGCATGTGTATGTGTGTGTGTGTTTTGCCGGATATATCATTTTGCTATTCTCGTCTCGAGAAATATTTGATGTTCAGTTTTTTTGCAATTTGCTTTATTTTGGGGAATATGTATCATTTGCGTAAAAAATGATATCCTTTATTTAATATTATTCAATTCTTAGTACAAGTTATTCTTCAGATTGTGTGTTTTCACATAACATCACAATTTCACCGTATTATTCAACATTTTTGACCTGCTACACTTAGAAAACGATACATATTTAAATAATAATAAGTTGTACATCGTGCTTTTGTTGCGTTACTATAGTTATGGTTTTTCTCGCAATATTTTATCTTCATACAGTGCGTTTCAAAATTATAGAACTTCTCGTATCTATTGTTAAAAATATATGTAGAATAAATTAGCAATGCAAATGTACCAACTATATATTTTTGGTTGATCGATTTAAATACATTGTAATTTTTTACATTATATTGCCCTTTTATATGGTATCGGTTTATCCTGGCTATTCGTAATTGATAATAGAAAATACAATTTCATGTATTAGCTTAACTTGTGACTTGTGAAGGAATTAATAACGAATGGGCGCGGCCCGGTGGTGAATTTGGCAACGGCATTAGTCCCAACACGACCGGATCGGTCCAAAATCCCTTTTGCACGGTCTGTCTAGCCGGCTATATGGTAAAATCGGCTAAATACGGCCAGGCCGTTCTAACATTAAAAAAATAAACAAACAATGTGCTCTAATTTATCAATATTCTATGCTAAATCCACCGTACATTATGCACTATTAGCCAAACCTGATGCATCTGTTATCCATGTTGTGCAATAACTAATTCCAGATGAGCACGAATAAACAGACTAAGTTGTTAAGTTACAAATATGGCACACTTTTAACTTCTTGCTCATTTAATTGTAATGTTTTTTTTTACAAATCTGTCATAAAGTATTGCTATTTGAAGACGAAATAATTGATAAAGCTATTCAGATCGTTGATTTATTTTTGCCTGTTGTAAATTGATAAAAAATGTTGACTTTTCGGTAAATGTCGGTAACTAAAACAGATTGTCAAAATTTAAAGACGTTGCTTTTGATGAATGTTCTTATGTTAAACGCATACTATCAGTATTCGAACATTGTCGGTTTGTTGTATATTTTTAAAAGTGACAAATATTTTTAAAAATTTTAATTCTATAATTTTGAAAATAACTGTAACATCATTACGCTATAGGATGGTAGATTCTAAACGTATTCGCCACCCATATAGTGTTACTCAATTTGTTCACCAAATGTCGATGAAAAACGAGGAGAAACAAATGTTGTTGCATCCCGTACTACATTTCCCGAGTACATTTTGTAACATTGTTGCTATGAAATGTGATGCAGTTACGCCTGAATGTTGTGCACTTGAATGCAAACAATTTTCATAGCTATCACCAATCCGGAGTGGTGCGTGTTTTTTTTTGTTGCCGCTTTTTGTCTCATCTGTAGTCACTGGTCTCGCTGGGTGGAACACGAACGATACATTATCATAAGCTGACAAGTGCAATTTATGTATTCCCACACTTTGCGCGATCGTTTTGTGGTGTTTTCATGAACGGTATAATGGTACCAGCGAACGTTTACCAACCAAACATGCTTTCGCTTTGATGTCTGTTACTGTTTCGTTGTAATTTTATAATTTCATTTTAATTTTTAATAAAAATGTGTTCTTTAAAGGTTTTGTGAGGAGCAAAGCACCACAAAATTTATGACTTCGTGTGGTAAACATAAAAAATCACTTACACGCACTCACATTTCGTGCGCTGCTTTTGCTGCCTGCCCACCATCGGATGCCTGTGAAGCGATTTACATTTTGCACCATAAATCCTACGTGCCCTCTCGCTCTCACTAAAGCTCGGCACCATTATTGGCGATTTGTAAAAGCACAAACGATGTACAGGAAATCGAAAAGTCAGAGCCAGATATGTAAGGAAAAGCAACCCTTTGGCCATAGAAAGCGTTCGTACGTTGTAAGCGTTGTGCTTCCCGGCCGCACTTTGCTAGTGCAACCGAAATGCATTTCGGTGGCGGGCGAAAACCCCGGAAATGTGCACATGCAAACGAAGTGGTTTTCCATTTTGCTAAGTTAATAGCAGAAGAAACGGTTCACTGCCACGGTGCGCACTATATCGTTAGCCTTGGCACTAGCACGCAAATAGGGTCGGATTTGCTGCAGCAACAGGACGTCTTCTGCCGACGGTTTGTCCGAGCGAGCGTACTCTCTGGAGCCGGCCCAACAAGCAAAACCGCGTTCGTTCGTTTGCGTTCGCCAAAGTGCGCACGTTACCGCATTTGACCATCTATTTCTCCTTTTAACCGGGGAAAAACATCTCAAGTCAAGCTCTCTATAGATAGTCGTCGAGTGCCTCCGGGTTCGACTGCGGCAAACTCTGTTGGAACATGGAGCCCGGAATCGGGGTCGGAAGTGATGCCGACGGGGATGTGTTTGCGTGCAATCGGTGTCGAAATGATTGCATATATCCTTCCTTTTATACCGGGAGGGAAAAAAAGGATACTCGTATGATCAAGAATTCCTCGAGTTCCTCGAGCATGGATATTTTAACATGAAGATTTTCAAGAATGTTTTGAGTGATGTTGTTCATGAGGAGATCAATTCCAACGGTTATTCTATTTCAAGCAAATTAAGAAAAAGACATAATGAGTATCCTTACTTCATCATTGGACATTAAAGTGGTTTAGAATATTAAATTGCTTAAAGAATGTTCAGAGTAAAATGAAATCCAATGATATTGAGTGGAGCTATAGCCTCAGTGTCACTGTTTAAAAGCTAGGATAATGCATGGGGTGCATGATGCTCCATTGGAAATACAATTCCACCCTTCGGATGCTCTCATCGCAGCACAAGATCGTAACCAAACCGGCTCTCTGAAGCAAGGTTACGGCTCGCTGAAATGTAAATTGCACTCGGGAAAATCTTATTTCACTTGCGATGTTTGGCCACACGGCTGCTGCCTTGCGGAATGCACTTGTTGTGCTGCTTTTAGCATAGTTTGTTGCAATTGCAAAATTGTAGCTTTTCATTTACCCAGCCCCCGTGTCGAGGTGGGTGGATAGGTGGGTTGGGTTACCGCATGGTAAAGAGTGGAGGGATCCATCATTCTACCGAAACCGGTAGCAAAAACCAAAACGCTCTTCAGCATCAATTTCGTTTCCTGGTTGTTCTTGCAGTTTTGGGTGTACCAGAAGTCTCACCCCAATGCACTGGTGCACTCTGCACCCCCCCCCCCCCCCCCTCCCCAGTGTGCTTGTCTGTTTGTTGTTGGCACAATTCGCGCAGAACTTTGTGCGCTTGTTTTAGTAGAGCAACGCAATCTCATTCTCCCGTTTGCACGAACTCCACCGAATGTGGTCAGTCAGTCAGGGCAAGCCATCCGAACCTTGTGCCCGGTGGGCTCCTACTTTGCTTTATGTGTATCCGTTTTATTTGTGTGTGTTTTTTTTTTGTTTATTCTTTTTGTGTGAAAGCAATCTGATGCTTTTGTACCCACCGATCCGTCTTCGCGCGGCGGCCACTGTGGGAATGTGCAGTGTTACACGATGCCGTTTGCAGTACCGAAGCAGCGAAACATAATACCGAACTATGAAGAACAAAATCGTGCCCTATGGCCGGGTACGACGGCGGCGGGTACGTTACTTTCAGTTTGTTTATTTATGTTTCGCCTGCGAGCTGTCCAGGAAAGGACGCCCGCGCTGGTGTGGCCGTGGCAAAAAGCTCTGCATCGGTATCCGGCAGCAGAAATGATCAGCCGATGATAGGCGAACTAATTGCAGCCATGCAGCAGCAGCATCAGCAGTGTGACTGTGGCGAAAAGTGCTCTATTAAATACACCCGAGAGAACTATCAGAACAATCGGCGAACTTGGCGGTGCAGTTTTGTAGCGAAATTGCTTTTGGCGCGCGCGCGCGCACCCTCTTTGCACTTTGGCAGGAAATGAGCTTCCACACATTTACGTGTGTGCGCACTAACGGCTGCCAGGGAGGTATGTGCTCAATCGCCAGGAAGTGGGAAGTTTATTGCAAGTGCTGCCACATATTCCGGTGCATATTGTGCCGAAACGCGTCGGTGATAAAGTGTTTAGCGGTGTGACCGTGCAGTGGGAATTCGCTGTGTTTTGTACTGCGTCCGTATTAGCAGGAAGAAGCATTAGGAGCTGATGCGAGCGGCAACCCCGAAGCAACAGGGAATAATTAGCGCTGAGCATGGTTTTGTGATGATGGGGAACTTAAACAGTGTAGTAAAATTGAAAGAACGATTCTTACTACGTTATTACGGTTTTGATGCAGCAGCAGAGTAGTGACCAATGACAAATGTATCATGCAGCAAAGGAACAAGAATGTTAGATCATTCAGGAAATTGTGGTACTTTAAGCATGGTCAGATAACTCAGTTCATCTGTCAAATCGTTTTTGGATCTGTCATTGCTGAGTGGCACGGATAGTCCAACATTCAGTGCAATAGTACCCGAATAACTGCATTTATCGGGTGCCTTTTGACAGATATTCGGTTTTCTCCGCGTCAGCGACAGCTTCAAAACGATTTTCTGTATCTTATCACGAAATGGAATAAATATGCATAATTGCAATACGATGTACTTATACAATATATGTTGCAACAAGCTTTGCCGATATTCCGTATTGATGTCATATCCGTTCTCGATAAGAGTCTTTGTGGATTTCCACGAGCAGGATTAAACAGCATTTAATTATGTTTACAAGCTAAAAATTTGTAACGCTGATAAAATTGTTTTTACACACTATTTTAGCTATTTTGTACCGTAGCTTAATCCGAAGCTCTAACTAATTTTGCTGTTTTAAATCACAATGTTTTGCTCAATTGCATATATAAAATTGAAAACACTATATAAAACTATATTGGAATATATTGTGATTAAAACATAAAAGTTTCAAGACTGCTACAATATATTGTAGTTGAATATTGGTGTCATAATATTTATTGCTCGTTTGCCCGCAATGGTCGCGAAATTATATTCGCGATATTCATATTATGTTATACAATGTTCCCTTAACATACATTTTAATATCAGTTTTAATTTAATGTTGAAATGTTTTGTATACACCGTATTAGCAACAGCGTAAAGTAGCCACGCTACGCCGTATTACTTTAAGCACACAAGTGTTACATATTCTCATTAAATAAACCCGTCCATTTTGGCTTCCTGTTGCGGCGGTACATGCAATATACATCGAAACCCATTTGCGTTGCGATTGTCGCACTTGATTGATGTTTGATCTGTGTGCGGCGGATTGATGTGAAGCGAACAGCAGTGAACCTTCTTGATGGAAAACCATCCCACCGTACGGGTCCACCCACCACACACGTGGCAGGAAGGAATCACGTTAAAGCAACACTTTCGACGCTGACGAACCACCAAACGAAGAAGACGCCGTACGAGCGGGTTTCTGTCCGCATCCTTTGGTGTAAAGATAAACATTATCCTATCGGTAATCGAGCACCTCGCGACGCGTTTGCCCTTCTTCGTGCGCGTGTTTCCGTGTTCCGTACCGTGCTCGGTCTGATATATACATTCAATTTTGCTAAAGTTCCGGCGACCACCGCCACCCGCACACTCTCAAACCCTTTCTCCTTCTCGTGCCAAACCCACGGAAGGAAAGCATGGAAAAGCAAACGAATGGCAATATGATAGAAAATTATTATTTGCCTTTGAACGAAATGGAAGCGCTCTGTGTTTGCGGGTGCCAAGGGCAAAGACCCATTTCCTCGGAAGGTTAGCGTCGGGAATTCGACTTTCCATTTTCACGTGGACAGCATAAGCTCATGTGAAGTAGCTACCTAAATATGGTTGTGTGCGGGTTTGTATATACGATGGGATAAGAGCAAGCATCGCTAAGGAAATTGAATTCCTGTACGATGATGATCATTTACGGGGAAGTTACGGCGATTGCTATCCAATCGAAATATGTCGCCTTACAGAATTGTGTTAGAGATGATGAAAAAATAGAGGAAGTGGGTTGACATAACTCAAAATAATCAGTTTTGAGAATATTTCTTACAAAAAGGTGGTGGAAAAAAAAACATTCCACAAACTATCGTGAACGACTTACGAAGGTAACGATGCACAAATGTTCGAACCAATTTATTTGTTCCTGCCAATTTGTTGCACCTATTTGTGTTCAATTAACATAAACAAATCAGGCACAATCTGTATCCACGTTCGCGCTCGCGCGCCTTCCACCCAGCCAATCAATAGACGAGCATATTGTCGCCTAGCATTATTTCCTTCGCCAGCGCGAGATTTATATCGTGCCGCAGCAGTCCACCAGGTCCGGGAATCGCATTAAAATTTATTGGCACACCAAACGTTATGATGTGTGTGCGTCCGGCGGTGTGGTCTTCGTCGTGGTCATCGTCGCAAGAATTTTTCCCAACCGCGAGCACGGGCGCAAAACGTCCCCGGCAGTTGGCTGCCAGCAAAACAGACGTGGGCCACTCGTTCGCGCTATCACTTTCATGCGATCGATTTATGGGAGCGGTGGCTAAAAATGGAGCGTCGAATACAGAAAAAACAACAAAATATGCCCCGATAGCACCGTGCCGATTCTGTGGTGCGCTTCTCTAAACAGTGGAAGGAAGTGATCACGGGAAGACCTGGTGCATCCGACTAGTGATGGGTAAATTCGACAAAAAAGCGGAATCACTTCCGAATGACTCCTCTATTTTTGGAAGCGATTCCGAAAGGTAGGTGCATAACTCCGAGTTCGGAGCCGTCCGGAGCCGTCCAGATCCGCCAGTCTGCAGCCGGAGCCGCTGGAGCCGTCCGAAGCCGTCCGGAGCTGTCCGGAGCCGTCCGGAGCCGTCGGAGCTAGGATAGTATAATAAATAATTAAATGCATTATACGAAATTTATTAAAGTATACTTCATTTTACCCAGATTTCCCATTTTTTTATCTCTTTTTACTCTTGTATTTACTATTGTTATAAAGTAACATTGTGCAAGTACATTAAAAATATCATAAGTCGAGTAAGTATAAAAAATGGACAATCTGTGTAAAATGAAGTATACGTTAATAAATTTTGTGTAATGCATTAAATAAAGTATCCTTTATTATCCTATCCTAGCTCCGACGGCTCCGGACGACTCCGGCTGCCGACTGGCGGCTCCGGACGGCTCCGAAAGCTCCGGACGGCTCCAGACGGCTCCGGACGGCTCCGACGGCTCCGACGGCTCCGGACGGCTTCGACGGCTCCAGTCAGAATCGTGGTTTAGACTTAGCCGGAATCGGAGCCGGAGTCAAAATGCTCGGAAGCGGTTCCGAGCCATGGGTGCGGTTCCGAGAACCCATCACTACATCCGACCCGACCCGCCTGCCATATTCGTACGCCAAAAAGTCAGTGGCCACCAGCGGCCGAATGAAAAACAAAACCCCGGGACGGTGAAAAAGATCGCTAGCCTAGATGATGGTACACCCGTAAAGACACCCAAGAATACCCGACGAGCCTCGCTAGAATGCGGTGTTAACGATATACAAACCACGCTGCTAAGAACCAGGGAAAGAATTCGCACAAGTTTAAACCTGTATAACATGTTGCAAAGCATCACCAACTCTTTAAAAAAAAGCCAATAATATCGTAACAAACTGTAGATCCTCCCGGACGGATGGAACAGTGTAGCTTTAAATTGTAAATTGTTCCCCAAGGTCTCTCGGCTTGACCAAACGGTATACCGGTTTTTCTTCCTTTACATCACGTTACACAACGAGCACGTTTGTTGCAATTTTGTTTTCTCCTCTCGCTGGTGTTTATGGTAGCACATTCTGGCCATGGTGTGGGATCCCGTGCGATCTGTATCGGCACGAGAACGGGGCAGCGATGGATGAAGCTTTATATGCTGCTGCCTTCGCCTTGACCGGATCGCTTTGCAAACACCTTGTTCGGTGAATCGATAAATTTATGCTTAAATAATACATTTATTCCGGCCGTTCCCGAAGTGTGGCGTGCACTCCTTCCCGATCCCGAACGTCCCGGTACTCTTTGTTCCGCTCGATTCCGGCTTGGCGTTCTTCTTTGTGGGTCGATTCGATCACCGGTTGCCGGTTTGGTTCGGTTCGCACGGGATGGCCGCTGATGATTGCCTCGCAGTAAACTAACAACATCACGGTTGGTGGAGCGCAGGTCACACAGCACCCAGCACCACCCAGCACAGCATGATGCTGATCGGCCGATAACACGCAGTTCAAATTCGTTTGCCTTCGCTGATTTCTGCTTCCATCGCCGTTTTGTTTGGTTGGGAGGATTTTTCTCCTTGCTTTCTTTGGCTTCTTCTGCTTTTCCTTACACCTTGCAGTTTGTGTGTGTGTGTGGGATCCGGCGGGGTCGGTTGTTGCGCTTCGCATTGTTTGATGTTTATGGCAATTTATTCGGAAGTGTTTCGGAAAAAGCGATCGGCACGTGTGATAGGCACACTTTTGAAAGGTGTTCTTTTGCCAATTTTTCCTCGACGGTTAATATCCCGGCAATGGGCTTTGTAAGTGGCTTCTGAATAGACATTCGGTTCGCAAGCGTGTCACCGTGTGTGTGTGTGTGGCTTCTAGGTTTTATGCAACATTTTATAAACCTTCCGAATTCGATAATCCTCACCATGGAAAATCAATAGAACGCCTTGCTCATCAGCAACACGAATTACCTGTCCGCACCAAGTAATGAAACGAATTTGTTAGTGTTTATCAGTTTCTTTTCAATAATTGACTGAGTGCATTTCAACGTGATAAACTTAACGATAGTTTTATAATAGTTGTTATGAAAAAACAAAAACAAACTTTAAATTATCATCATGTCCGCTAAAACTTCTTCTCGATCTTCAAACATTGCATTATAAACGTATGTATCATGTACTAAGATATAACTTCCATCATCCGTGAAATTCGATGAACCGGAGTTTGAACGATTCTTAGTATTCCGGATAATCGGTGCTCTGCATTAAAATAAAAAAATAATTTTCTTTACATGTAATCTATAAGAGCTATAGTTAATTGTGTGTAGCAAAGATTTCCTTTTGTTTACATCATGTATTCACCCGTACAACTATAGAAACTGACCATGAATGCATTTCTCGTTGCACACTTACAGGTCGACTAATTGCAACATAATGGTATACGAGCATCGCTGTTTGCACGGAGCGATCGATGCACATAAAAGATGAGCAACACAGCGTCCCAGCACGACGATCCACGCTCGAGTGTATAAAAAAGGTAAGGCATTTTAATATCACTTCCATTCGTTTGCCGTTTTTGTGATTGGGGTTTTGTGTGGTGCTTTGTCTGCTTCCTTCTATCCTACACCGGTGCTGATGGCTGTAGATAAATGGTTTGAATTTATGTTGTGCTTGTATGGGGGGGGAAGGGGAGAGTTGTACACACTGTTTTTTTTGCACACACTGTAAGCAGATCGTTGAACTCGTGATTTTCTGCATTCTGCCTGCAAAGAGTGGTGCCTTTTAAAAAGCCTTTTAACCCCGACAAGAAACGTAAATCCAATTATGTTTATTATGGAGGAGGCCCGACCACCAATTCGGTTCAGTGCTGCGAGTGTTTTATAGCGAGAATTAGAATATTGGGGATGGTGTAGAAATTCCAGCCCCAGCCCACACATACTGCCATGATACGCCTACGTGCCACAGTGAAATGATGAAAACAAGCAACGGCTAACGGACAATAGAAACATTTTATTCGCATCCTGTCCAACTTTATGTTGGAGCTTTTCGATGGTCAAATAATTTACATCCTCCTATCAATATTCACACATAATTAATCGCCCATGAAACGAGACGATGATCATGCTAGATCACCCAATCCATTCTCTACCCGACAACACACACACACACCTTCTAGCATCTTATCGATTATTATACCAACCTTGTACCTTGTTTGCGTTTGTTCATATGCCAAAAAAAAAGAACCCGGTGTGACATGAGAGGTTTGGTTCTCCAAAACACAAAAAAATGTGGAGGCGAGCTATGGCTTCATAAATAAACATACACCAAATCTGTTTTTTCCCTCCCAAACACAACAAAACAAAAATCACAAATTTCGCCCAAGGATGATCACCAGTGTCGCCTTCGGCGTGAAACGAATGAACCCAATGAGGCGGCAATCATATCAAGTGATGCCCTCCCATCGTGTACCGCACAAAACAGTGTGTTTGTCCCGCTTGTTTTCCCTCGTGTTCGGCCAAGCTTTCGCAAAGCTGCTAAACTCTAATGAACCGGGTCAGAGAAAAGCCGGGTGGTGGTGGCTTGTCTGGCCCGACGTTGTCTCAAACCGGTGCGAATGAACATGAAAACTAAATCAAAAACTTTGACCAAACAAAAAAACACCACTTCTGCTCTACGGTTGGTTGCATCTCCGTGGCTTCGTCCGGGCCGGGTCGATAAGATGCCATAATCCAATAAGTGACTGTTTTCGGCGATAGTGGAATTATGGTCGTAAAACAGAGCTTTACTGTAGCAGGCAGGTTTGGCCAGCGTCCGGGTACGCAAACGAGTGGGAGTATAGGTAGAGAATATTTATTAAGCACTTTTTTGTATTGAATAATGAGCAAAGTTTGGGCAGGTTTGTTTGAAGTATCGCCGGTATGATGTGTCGTTAAAGTAAAGTAAATCATAAAACTAATTTTTAAAT
The DNA here is from genome assembly GCA_018908115.1 of Anopheles rivulorum. NCBI lineage: Eukaryota > Metazoa > Arthropoda > Insecta > Diptera > Culicidae > Anopheles > Anopheles rivulorum. The sequence goes on from CM032179.1 coordinate 14,027,409, forward strand.
AATTGTTTAAACAGTGAACATGGTAAAATTTGCATTTAGAGCTCCGAGAATGGTTGTTAAGATGTTCAGCTTTAATAACGATTTCAATAATTCACGATCCACACTGCGTCACATAAAAAAGCAACACCTGGGAAGAAAATGATCAGCAATTGGGGTTTTTCTAACCATTTTTCAACGTAAAGATCCTTGCAAGCTGACGCATTTTATCGTGCAGGTTGTGCAAAAACCAACCTTTCCATGCCTTAGGAAAATGAAATGTCACCGTGCGCATCCTAGGTATGCTAATATAGAATTCTGTTTTGTTTTGCTTGCTCCCAGCGACGTTTGAAGTGTTCGAACGTGTTGAGATTATGTGAACAGATGAGATTTGCTTTATTTTTTTGTGCTCGCTTTTGGATGTTTACTGTCACTGACCGTTTGATGGTGTTTATTAGCGTAGCAGTATACTGTTTTTGGGGGTGGTGCATCCTTTGAAAGAGCAGTACGTGTTTATGAAAATACGCGGTACGATGCAATATTGTGACGGTGTTTGAAATTCACCTCGATAAGTTGCACCATTTGGTTCATGAATATAAAAAACAGCTTATTTGGGATGGCGAGCTATGTTCCGATTTAAAAGTTAGTTGAAACGTGATAGAAATGGTTAACAATGATTGCAGCAGTAAGCATAAAGAAACTTTGTCAACAGACGTTCTATTTTCCTCATTAAATAAAAGAGAAACGTGATAATAATTATTCAGAATCAGTTTTGATATTTTTTATGTAGGATTTCAGGGTTTTTTTTGCAGTAAAATAAATCACGGAAAATCTGCCATAAAAAGCCAACACATTTTATTCTCTTCTTTTTTCCCATTTTACGATAAAAAGATTTCTCTATTGTTGTAAAATTAAAAACTCATTATGATAATAATGCACACTCAGTGCACCGTGAGTCCTGTTAGCCTGAAGCTATAAAAGGAAATTATGAAGCACCCCTCACCGAGGTATAGGTTCACTTTCAGACAAAACTGAAATCATTTACTGTGAAACCAAAATAACCACCAGCTAGTTCTGCATGCATACGCAAATTACGTTTGCCCATTAAAACTCACCAGGTGCATAATGGAGAATAAACAAGAGCGCAACGACTAATGAAAAGGGAAAGGGTGCGCTAAGGATCAGAAATATCTCGACCCGCGCGGTTTAACTCCCAGAACGCTCATTCATTAACGCGTCAACATGCGATGTATGGGAAAGAGTGGTTGTGTGCAGTACACGGCATGAAAAATGCTTTGTCCATCATTTACACCGTAAACTTGTAGAAGGATACTTTCAGCGCAAGCATGAACAAAGAGCAGTATCATGGAGGAAGGCTCTAGCCGTGTCACCATGAAGCTAGGAAAAAAAGAGATGCAAAAATTATTGGCGTGTGTTTCTCGTCGCTCGTTTTACCATTTTTTATGATGTCATGCAAGCAAAACAACTTTTGTCAATTATTCTCGAACTTCTAGCCAGGTGCTTTCAGCATAGATTTCGCTTGGAAGAACATTAACTATGTTTTATGTTACCTCTACTCTGCACGAAGTAGATTTCGATTGCTCTTTGTTTAATTTTGTTTTGTTTAATTTTGTTTAAAAGAGGTAAATAAAAAAAAATTACATTGTTATATAATAAACAAGTTAATTTCAACAGAGTTAATATCGAAAAAAGGCATACGAAAGGAGTACGCAGTCTGCAGTGGTTTTACATAGTTCCAAGTAAAAATGTCGTGACAAGTGTTTCTATTGAAGGACGTTAGGATTTTCTAACGTTAGGACTTTTTACCTAACATAGGCAATGTTTTGGAAGACATTGGAAGAGTGACGATGTATTTGTACATCTTTGCATCTTAATTCGACGTTTGTTATCATGGGCACTGCTGGTCTTGAAAACGCCGGTTGAGTTTTTTTGTTGCATGGTTAATCTGCAGTAAGGTGACCCGGTGGAATATACTACCAGACCGGTATCAAGTATCATGCAGACAATTCCCATATTCACGACACATTGTCCTGTTTCCGGGTATTCCAATTTAAGGCAAGTTGCCACTCCACGATCTCTACAGGTTCTAGAGCTGCGAAAACTTAACACACTCTTCAACAAAAGATACTTCGTAGTCTCCAAACCTTTGCAGTTTTGTCGTCATTCCAGGATCTCAGTTCACTTACAAAATATTATCGCATTTATCTGTCTTACTATTTAAAGTTTAAAAATGTCAGGTTAACCGATTCCGGCATCTTAAAAATGATCTTGTACAGATTCATAAAAAAGATTAATATTATTGGGGATGGGTTTCGATTTTGAAACCAATGGAGGGAAAAAAAGATTATTGGATTGGATCTGCTTCTTATTCAGCTCTTCAACGATCGGTCATATAGCAGAGATTTCAGTGGTTGAATGTCCGTTTCGGGATCTTCTGCAATAGTTTCGAATCTTATATACAGTGAATAGAAATTGATGATCTTATTTAATATTTTATAGAATATCTTAGAAGCGTTGCCCAACGTCTTTATACTCTAATTTCTGCTCAATTCTATGGGTTCTCTCTTGATGCATATCAGTTTCGTGATGCTTGCATTTGATTCATTTATGCAGTGTATATTTAAGGTATACGAAAATTATGAAGCATAATTATACTGTGGTACATTACAGAAACTAGCACCCTTTAAAAAACGTCTTTAAAGATCTAAAATTAGTGCACCGATTGCTTCATCCTGAAACATTGCACATTTCCTAACCGAAGGAAATAAAATCGATTATGAATCGTTTGATCTATGAAGGTTTCCGTTTGCTTTTACGATCGATTCCCAGCTGGTTAGCAGAAAACCTTCCAACCGTGCTCTGCTCTTCAAACTGTGGCGGAAACATCGGATCGAAACCGCGACGCGTTCGTTTTTTCGTTCTCGAAACCCTCCATCCATAAACAAACGACGGCTTTTTCCGGTACGACAATCGAGCCGAACTTGGGGATCGTGCTCCGCTTGTTGGCGATACCAACCAACAAGGGAACAGCATTAAAATTCTGCCTTTATTTATGTATTTTTATCTCCACCCCGGTTCTCTGCCTCACGGGCAAGCAATGTTTTTGTCTAGGTGATGTTTCCATGTTGTGTGTGTTTGTGTGTGTCTCTTTTTTTCTGTTTTTGCTTGCCGTGCACAGCTCACTCTGGCAGCAATGTGTGTTTGCTTTTGCCAACGTTGTGCCGCGGAACCGCTTTTGCGATCTGCTGCGGCGCGCGGGCTGGGATGATTTTGCTCTAGCAAATGTTCCTGACTCCCGCTAGCGATGTCGGCAAACGGTTTCGCCGTTTTTCTTTTTTTTTTGCATCATACACGGCCGCCCGGGCCACCAGTTGTATGCGTGATGCAATCCTAGCCGACACCCCTGCTTGAAAGAGAGACCACCGATCGCAAATGGGGATAGTTCTATAAAACTTTTGTTTATGGTTTCGGTCCGCGATTTCTTACCCCTTTCATCGTCAGTGCGAGACCACCGAACAAAGCCGTACACAACAACAACAACAAAAAAAAACCTTCGATCTTCTGGATCGGCATGGTGATCTTCAGCACGGGTGAGCGAAATTGCTAAGCAAAACGATGAAGCCACAGCGCCCGAGTGTAAATCAGCTCGCTCGCTGTCGCCGTGCTCTTCGTTTCGTTGGGCAACGGAACGCGCCCAGCTGGAGATCGTCTCGCAAAGATTTACGATGCTAGGCATCTCGCTGCACGTCAGGTCGTTCGACAAGCAGATCAGCAGCAGATGGACCTCCCCGATTGCCACCGGTCGGAGCACCAGTCTTGCCTCCTTCGTACAGCGCACACCACCACCCGGGTCGGTTTTGCTTTACCCCGGGATCGATAGCGTGTATCAATAATTTTGTTAATTTTTTATCTCCCCATGAAGGTTCCCCATGGGCGAACCTGAACGCCATCTTGTTTTGTGGACTTTTTTTTCTTTCTTTTGATGTCTTCATCAATTCTTTACTCATTGATTGATTGAATTAAATAACGTCAGCTTTAAGTTACAATTGATTGAAATTTCCAGTTTTATTTCTTAATTGGAGCTTAATTGATTTAAAAACAATCATTCCTTCCAATCACGTTCAAGATATGCAACCATTAAAGTGTATATCCTATTTTCGCTTCAATCAGGATTAAGGTTTTAAAATATGAATTATATGGGACAAACATTTAATTCCTGAGAAAACCTTGTGCATCACTGTGGCAATACGTATTTCCGTTGCTTGCTTCGCGTTGCACGACAATCAACTAGTTCTTCGTACATACCCTATACAGCCCTATATCAGCACTGCTCGAGATCCAATTCATCCAATTCTAGTGCACCCGTCTGTAGCATTAACCTGAACCGATACCATAATCTCTCTGCACGTGTTCGCACCTTGCCGGTGTGCGCTGTGCCATGCGAACGCGCTTGATGCAAAATGCATCCAACGGGCGCACCAGGCACATTCCGTGCACCGTTTCGTTTCTTGGAAGGTTTTACCATTTTTTTTTTTTGTTTTTTGCCAACCATTGCAAAGCGTCCGCTGGTAAACTATTCCTCATTTCAAAGTACACCATGTGCAATGTGTGCAGGTGTGATTGGAAATAATGTATACTTCAGCTCGCATGTTCCACCGTGTTCTCGTGTGTTATAAGAGCACCCCCAGATCATGCGGCAACAGTTGTGTGTGTGTGCATTAGCTCTTTTTGCCGGTGCATTGCCTATTGCCAGTGCCGCTTCATCACGCCAGCGTCCTGGTCCAATAAATAAGCCCAAGTGGTGCAGCCTACGTTGCGGATAAGAAATCCAAAGCGCACGCAAAAAAAAAAATGGTTCTCAGGCGTATTTTCTGCATACAATCAACCGGTTTCCGACATGGGCACGATTTATGCCGTTTTGTTTCAAAACGCCTAGAAATGGTATCTGTTTCGCAGCGACACCACGTGAAACCACGTTTCAATACATTCCCGGGCGACTCTAGGCCATTTCGGTACCGGGTACCATTTTATGCAACGCGCATTAAACGGGTCAGTTTTGTCGACGCGCACCCGTTTATGCCACTCACAAACTAGTGACGAACAGTATTTTTACATTCCCTCTCACACATTCCACCTTTGGCAGCAGAGTGATGCACACGTTTCCAAATGCAGTTGTTTCGTTTGGTGCTTTCCGTATATTTTTGCGCTGCATATCCGCTTGCCACAAGTGCAAAATAATTGCATTCTCTTAACCTACCTCGGGGCCCTGGGGATGATCGCTGCCATGAAGAGAAACCCGGTGTTGGCCGGTGACGGTTCGATAAGCATCTACCTGGATAAACATCGCATCACGCTTCTCCGGAAAAGAGAGCGTATGGCGGCCCGGGCCGGCAACGTTGTTGTTTGCCCGATTGTCGGCCATTATCTGGGTTAGTAATTTCTAACGGGTTTCCTGGGTGGGGGTGCATCTGCATGCAATAACACCCCCCCCCCCACCCCCTCGTTACCGGTGGTGTTCCAGTGTTCCGAGACGAAACGAGCCATGGGCTGAGAGAATGAGAATGATGAAATTGCATCCGGCAGGCGGCCTCATGAATATCTACAACGCATGCCGAGGAGAAAGTAGACGCAATGCAATGTGACAATTGTTGCTGCTGCTGTTGCTGCTGCACCGAGCAGAAAG
>CM032179.1:14041164-14116831 GCA_018908115.1 Anopheles rivulorum
CCTGCCGTCATCATCGCCATCGTCGTTCCTGGCGTTGGTTTTGAAGTGAAATGGGTTGGAAATATTAGGTTGTTATCTGGATAATGTTCGGCTGCGTAAACGTGGCTCACATACACACCCAATGGACTGCTGCACGAACCACTGCCGGTGATGTGAAATTTATTGAAAATTTATGTCCAGCGATGTTGTGTTGTGTGCAGTGTTGGCCAAGGAAGGATTTGATGTGTGCAGAAAACGGGGATGTAAAAAAATAAAACAAAAAAGGTCCATCCGGTGTGTGAACGTGTGGAAAGAGCGAATGATCGTTTTCTGTGGGAGCAATTAAATAAGATTGACAATCTGTCCCATCGGCCCCGGGTGTAGTGACGGTGTGACGATTGCGTGCTGGAATTGGTTCTGTTAAGTTTTTCCATCACACTTTAATGGTTTTAACACCGGTCGAGGTTTAAGTGTTATTGCTTTCCTTTTGTGAAATAAATAAAAATCCGGGACAAATTCTGCACACGGTACCTACAGTTGCTAGAACCGATGGTGACATCTTTGCACCGTTTCTCTAAACCTTAGAGCAAATATTTTACATTCAGCCATCAGCTTATGTCAGGTCCAAACTTTAACGCACTGTCATACCAGTTGTATCAACTTCATTCACCGGGCGGCTATCTTCATGCTGCAGCCAAAGATGGAGTCAAGGAACCAACCTCTCGTGTTTTGTCTGGCGTGTCACGATTTATCAACCACCGTACATTCTCCACCCTTTTGACCACAAAACGATTTAAACACGCAAGGTTTTACGACGAAAGGTATTAAAATTTAAACACAACCCCAATCATGATCGTGTACACTCAGGGTATGGACGTGGCCCGGGATTGGAACAGAAATTCGGTTGATTCAGACTCCTAAATACCTTTGGTTTTTGGTTGGAAGATCTTCGACCCCTGACGGTGGTTGGCAGGCTATTCCTCCCCGACCAGTGTAGAATTCGTCGCTCAATAGACGAAACACGGTGACTGGTAAGCTTTCATCTGACTCGTAATCTGCCGGTTCTTATTTCACCGGCTTCGTCTGTACGACAAAACGCACGCTCTTCGTCACTTGGCTGCATTCCTATTAAAAACAGAGAAAAAACACACACAGAGAGAACACGGTTGAGCTGTCCACTAAAAAATAAAATCCTTGCTAAAAAAAAAAAAGGAGAATACCGGCTGCTGGCCGGTTACTATGAATTCTTCGTGCATTACCGTGCACGTTGGCCGCCGGGAAAAGATTTTTACTTTCAACCACGTTTGGACGTGTAGAATGGACACATGACACTTCTCCTGCCACCACTGTTCATCACTATATTGGGCCCGGTAGGTAGATTTGTATCGCTTTTGGTGAACTCTTGTGTCGACACAACCAGCAAAACAAACATAAAATGCTTCTTACTTACGTCAGCGTGTCACATCCTCTAGGCGACATCCAGCAAATGGATGAAAATCCGGCAGGCAGGCTTTGTTAGGACGAGATTTATATGCTTCAAAAGAGATTTTTTTGGTGCGTGCTTGTTGTTGTAGTACGCCCATGTTGTGTGACTCTTCTTCGCGTGCTCGCGTACGCTCCCTCTCTCTCTCTCTTGGTTGTCACTTGGCTTTTCATCTCGTTGACGCGCTAAAAGTTAGAATTTGAAATACATTCACTCATCCGAATGTAAGGACCACCGGACCAGGGATCTGGGTTTCGTGTGGTGTTACGGTTAAGCTGATGGATCGCAGGCGGGGAAACCAAAAATCCATCAGAGAGCAGCCACGGCAATGGATGTTTCCCGGTTGAGCCAACATCAAAACAATATTCTTTTGGGCCCCAAAATTCCATCCTTTCAGGCAGTATCGTAACTCCTTGCGCCGTCTGTTGGGATACGCAAGAACCAGGATCGCTTGAGGGAAAAACTTACCATAGACGTAGACACACGTGTCGGCGATCGCCCTGGCTGTGCAAGGTGGCAGTACAACACACACACACACATGGGTAAAGCCTCCGAGGGACATAATTCATATTTACGCAATCCAACCGACCGAGAAGCGTGCGCGTGTGTGTCTTCATTCTTGTTTGCGTTGGTGAAGGATTCTGGTGCCTAGGGGAATGGCCCTTTTTATCCGTCACTGTAGAGGATCGCTAGCTCGAGACGCCTTGACTATGTTACGTATGATGTAATTATGGGGCAAATCTTTAATCAAAGCATTGTTATCTTTTGCTGTGTGTTATTTTTAAATGCTTACAGGAAATTGGAAACAAAAAATGGAGGAATTTTGAATTATTTATACTCAGTAAACGATATAGTGCAATGGAACTTAATAAGAATTTGAACTTATTTTAATAATTTGAAAGACTTGCTGATTGCTGACACCGGATATAGGTAACTTAATATGTTTGATCGAATTTTGGTAATTTAATATTGTAAATTTGAGCGAACTATTACGCTAACGTAATACGATCCCAAAGATTACAGTAAGAAAATGTCCAAAATACAAATTTTAAATTGAACAACTTAGTGAAGTAGAATTTGGTTAGAATTTTAAATGAATTTAATAAACTGGAATTTTTTTTAAGACGAAAGATTAAGTTGGAAGATGTTCTATGGTGTAAATCTTAGGAAACTGATAAGAAAACATTACATCTCGAAGATTAAGCTTGGAACAATTCCAAAAATTAGTATTAAATTTAACAATTTAGTTAAAGAGAATTTAATTTAAATTTTAAGTAAATTTTTTTCATTTGGAGGACTTTCTGATTATGTACACCGAATTAGTACACCTTAATATGTGTTATGACGCAAATCAGAGGAAACTTTTACGAAAGCGTAACGTCTCAAAGATTAACGCTAGAGCAAGCCCCAAAAATATGTACTAAAATTAAGCACACATAGGTTCAACTATGCATAAATTCAACATCACATCAGCAAGACAGATTGTTTCCTCTACGACCAGCTTGCTTCCTTGGTTTTCGTATGGCGCCGGCAACGGATGGCGATGTGGATGTGCTGCCACTGTGTGTCGTTACAATGTACACAGCCAACGTTAAGCCGTTTATTTGCGTGAATGACAAGCTCCGTTACACATTACACTCCAGTGGCCGTGTTCTGGTGCTTCTCCGGTGGGAACCAAACCGGCAAACACTGTCAACGGCAGTACATCACGCTTGGCAAAAATGGCCCGCCCGAAACAAGCCAGTGTGAAATTTGATGCAAATTTCATTTGAATTTTTATGAATTTCATTGTGCTGCAGCAGCACCAGCAGCTCGTCGGCATGCTGCTCGGTGTGTAACTTGTGATCAAAAGCGCTGTGGTGCCTTCACCATTGCCTCTCGATGGTGCGCTGCCGGTTTTCCTTATGATTAGGAAATCTGCATATGATGGTAGATCTAATTGGGTACCCTCGTTGCGGCATAGCACAGCCTCTTCCCTTCTTCGCCCGGATGGAATGTGTGTATGGCAAGAATAACGAGACTGCTTCACTGCTTCAGGTATGGCAAACATGCGACTGCGAGATGTTATCCTTGGCTTTGGCAGTTAACTGATGAAATCATCTTCTTGGAAAGGATAATTCGGAATGGTAGCGCAACTTATGATGCCAGCAGAAGGAGAATCTTTTGAAAGCCAATTTTCGGTAATTGACATGTCGGTTGTTTAATTAACTTTTATTCTAACATCTGGCTAATCTTTTAGAGGAAACTTTTAAGATAAAAAAAAAACAGATTTGATAATCCTTTCGACAGCAATAGCGTAGTTTCAAAAGCCCCTATAAACCAAACTACTCGTTTGATTGATTTGGTCCTGCATGAATAATTTATCACACGGCAGAAGGCAAAAAATTCTCCGAATTTCCGGATGCGATGCACTTCGGTGAGTTGCAGCCGCGTGGTGGCGCAAACTCATTCGCGTTGAAAGCTTTTCCAGCCAACGTATTCGGCGCTGGAATTCTCGGCTCTTAAAATGATATTAAACTAATGCGTGCTCAGCAAAACTTCTTTTCATCGGGCGGCGAAAGCAAGGCGGCAACTTTTCACCACCATTTTTTATGTGTTTTTTTTTATTCGTTGGCTCGTTCGTTTTCAGCAGCGATAAAACTTGATGCCGAAGAGAAAAAGTTGATGTTTGAGTTTGACAAGAGAATGAAATTGAAATAACGATGCAGAAAGGAAGCGACTGTTGTGCTTTCCTTCCCATTATTACACACATACAAAAGACGGTGGAAGGGGTATCAGAAGGGATGGAGGGGGGGTAGGGGACACAAAGGGGGTAGTAGTGTGTGCCCACGGAGAGAGCTCCGATACACGGAGGTCGGAACAATTCCGGGTGAAGAATTCAATCCGTGTATGGTTCACATTTTCCACACGAAGTTTGACTGCCGGTGCCGTTCCGGAACCCCGATGCTGGGCGGAACTTTCGCTGCAAACAGCATACGGGCGGAATATAAATAAAATAGTTTTCCTCGCCCGTAGCGCCCGCACCCTGGCACGCCAAGAAAGAACCCGCCCGTCCCGGCTATACTCTGTATTCCTGCGGTGTGCTGTGTTCTCAGCTCGTTCACGGAACATGGAAGCAAGTATATATTCTCACGTTTAAGTATTGCTTTTGTGTGTGGGTAAAAGACGATAGATACCAAACCTTTGCCTTTGCCCGTTCCCCGAAAAACTGTAAAGTATTTCCGGCTCTGTCCGTCTTCCTTGAGTGCGTTCTCGTCGTACGCTTAGGACCAAGAAACCAGTGAACCACGGCTGGGCATTGCCAGGAAGACGTAGAACACGTAACCGCTCTGCATCGTTTGATGTTGATGGAAAGGATACTCCACCACCGACTGTTGTTCGTTTGCTGCAAGGCTACTTTGCATGCAATGGCGAGTGTTCTGTTTCGACAGAAACGCATTTTAAATACTGCACCGTAAAGGAATATTTTTGATGCAACACACACACACACACACATGCGCGGCGATCGATTTTTCACTGATTTTCACAAAAGTTTTCACCAAATTTTGCTTGGAACATTTTGTTCGCTCGCTTTCTTTTTTAAACTCGTTTCTCTCACACACTTGCGCTGGGATCGGGTTACATCAAATGACTAATATTACCGTGCAGCTGTCAGCAAAACCGGAAAGCACCGGAATTCAATCGATCCCTGCAGATTCCTTTGCAACGGAAGAGCGAATTAGCAAGCGTGGCTCACAAGGGCCATCGCCATCTTCCCTGGGCCGGGGACTTGGCCCATATTGGTCGCCTTCTTAGAGTTTGCCATTACACGAAATTAGAGATTTATCGCTTTCCATTATCTGGCAGTGGCGCAACTTCATCCGGTTGCCGGTTTTATGCTCATTCGATACGGTGCTGGCTCCCAATGCCCGGATATCCGGTTGCCAGCGGTCTTCGCGGTCCACCGAGCAGCTGAGCTTTTCAGCTGCTTCACTGCTGATCTGGATATGGTCGCTCGGTAAGTGAGTAGCGAATCGGTTGAGGTTTTATGTATTAGTGGTCTTGCCCGATTACGATTCTCCGTTTGCTTCACCGGTCGGTTCCGGTGTCCTTAAAACACAGTCCCCTGCCAACGGTGCGTTACTACTGCTTAGCAAGCGAAATCTGCCAGTTTTACGGCAGCAGCACCACCGGGGAAAAAAGTCGAAAGCAAAGCTTCTCGCTTGGATGCGAATTTAAGCGCGGCACAGCTGCCTGCTTAACGCAATCGATAAATTGCATGGATTTATTTGTGTTTTTTCTTCGCGAATGTTGCTCTGCCCCGGGCAATCGCCAGTAGTGTCCCCCTTCGGCAAGGGCGCTTAGCTGGTCGATCGTATCCAATTACTTTAGACGAAAATGGCCCGAAAGGCTGCTCAACTGCAACTACACCATTCCGGTGCCTGAGTACGTAGTTTTATTTAGCCGGCAATAAAATGATTGGGTAGATTGGGTAGCTTTTCTAACATTAGTTTGTTGTTGCAAGTTGAAACGTGATATTGTCAGAAGGAGTCCATTTCTTTATTTTACATAATATCCAGATAGCTTCTAATAGGGTTTTATTGTGTTTTTTAAAGGATTTTAAAGGTTAAGGTTTGATATTTACAATATTTGTGATTACACTATGGTATATTTTTTTTCATTCCAACTATTCACTACTGCCGCCATTCTCTGAAAACTTTGTGGGCTAATATTTAATTCAAATGGAATTCTAGACACCCACAAGAAGAAGTTGAGAATGCAGTAAACATGCGTAAGTCTTTCTTGAGAAAGATCTAATGACTGTCTGACATTAAGTCAAGAGTACTAAAGTACTTGGCCCCGCCTAGTGAATCGCGTATCCTTATTCTAGTCCATATTGTTTGTTTCCTAAAAATTGTACCATGTAGGTACTCTTTTTATTTGGCACTTGAACATATCTTTTAAGAATTTTAACAAACCATACCAACTCTAGCAGTATCCAGTGTTGCACGACGTTGCCCGTAGCTATTGTTATTGCTCTAACGATGTTGCTTTGCACGATTGATCTTTAACATGATAAAGATTTCAATTTCTCATAATTTCCACTTCTGTACCATTTAATTTATATCAAACATGACAAATTAAATCAAATATTCAACCCTTTGATTTTTTGGACCCACGCAATTCCAATTTTCTTAATTTACTTAAAATCATGCCAACATCAATACGAAAGAAATGTTTTATTTAAATAACCGCTACTGATGAAAATGCATTCTTTTATAGTTTAAATATCACCGCAAAACCACTATCGCAACATAAATGGAATCATTCACGCTATCAATTTGATGTAAATCAATATTTTTTTACATTTTCCATTCAGTTTCTCGTTTCAATTTGTCATCGGGATTCGTCAAAATCTGATGATCCTGTCAGAAAGGTTAGCTGACAAAATAAAATAAAATCGAAACTCACGCTGCTGGGCGGGAAGGTTCCGACATCAACCATCGGATGGTGCTGGTGATGATGATGTTTTGATTGCATATCGCATCCCCATTCTGCTGTTGTTGCTCCCTTCTGCGGTCGGGATCGGGGGTAACTCTTTTGCCCAATTCTGGTTTTCCCCAAGCGTTCCAATGATACAACCTTTTCATCCCCCTCCCCTTTGAACCCCTCAGGTGGGTTCAATTTTCAATGTGAGCCGTACCCACAAAAACCGCCCAGATCGGTTTGGGAGCGTTGAAGCGCTTGTTTTCCTTCGTTTTTTTTTCTCTCTCTTTCACTCCGGTGTCGTCACCCATCACAAAACCCATTCCTATCCATTATAGGCCATTTGTTCGTTTACCAGGGTTTTCTAGCTCTCGTCCCGTTTTTTGACGAAAGCAAGACACATCCTTACCGCGCTAGGCGACCGTGGAGCAAATAAATCGTAATCATCACAAATCGGAAGCGATGAAATATTCATTGGATCGGTAAATGCAAATAAAAAAGGCATGAATCAGAGATTCGTTCTATTCCTCGGGTGAGATTCGGCAGGCTGTATAGCACCGCTCCCCAATCGCATACCCCCTTTAGGGCCTGTTGATCCCTCCCCGAACTCCTCGAAAATCGAGCGCACCTCGACTTCAACTCAACGACCATTGTTATTATCCGCTTAAAGTCCCAGCTAAATTCCGGCGCTTCTAATGTACAAGGCCGCGCGTGTGTACAGAGCAATAGGGAAGGACTGTGAAGTGTTACTTAGACACACCCGGAGAGAGAACTCTATCCGTCCCAGAGCTTCCCGGCTTCGCAGCACCATCACGATGTACCTCATCCCTCAGCACGCAAGAACTCTGCGCCTTTCCAGGGTTCGAGTGTATCGCACGGTGATTGATAAAGAGATTGGGAATTGTGACAGGTGATAATTGAAAATCTGCGCAAATAAATTCGCGACTCAGCAGCGGCGACAAGCAGCTGTAAGAGATCTTGCAAGACGGTGTGGTAGGCTGAGACCAGAGGCGCAGCGAAACGGCTTGCCAAACAAGAAACGAACCGTTAGAGAGCCGTTGCGCCATCATTTATCAACAGTTTGGTGCGGTGCTGCGCGCCTTCTCGCGCTTAATGAAAAGGCTCCGGGTTTTCATTGCACGACTCGATGAGTTATTGCTTTTTCCCGGCCCGGCCCAAAGTTCTACCATCTGCTGGTTCATTCTTCGTCGGCGCAAGAAGGATTCCCATTCTGCAGAGTGCGTTTGATGTTTGCATGATGTCGAACTTCTTCGACCGGTTTCGTTTGTGCTTATCGCTGTGCGGAAATATAACCCCGCTTTCGGATAACGCGTGAAAGTGACACGTGGAGAGAGCATTCAGAATGAGACTTCTGGCTGATGGGGGTTGAGCAGAGCTGATGCGAAAAGTTTTACCACGGGAGGGGCTAATTAAACGATATCCCGGGCATTCGAAAATGCTGCTAAATCATTTTTATTAACTCGTATGTGGGATCTTCATCGTCTTAATTGAATAGGGGTAGCAGACATGAAATTCGCTCGATAAGAGTGATTTTTACATTACACTTTTCCAGGGAAAATATGTATATAGATTTGTGGGTTTGGTTGAAATTCCATCCAACGTATGTTCGAGTGATTCTTAATCTCACTTATGGAACAATTTAAAGTACCTTAAATTATATTTCCCTTGTACGTTAGGTTAAACATCCCGGACAAAGATTTTGCTCTCTCCAATTTCTAAAGCATTGAAAAGTTCCCCATTTATTATGCTCTCCAATATTGACCATAAATGTCATTCAATAGCTTACAACGCTAAACGCGCTGCACTTTCCGCTACGCATCGACCACCGTTCGGCGAGATTTATACACACATCGTTGGCAGTAAATAAATGTTTGCCTCCACCCGTTTGCTCAATTGCGGCAGGAAATATCACATTCCAACGGACTCGCAGCTCTGGCCTAGGTTGGGCAGCTTTCTTATCAAATAAGACCTGCTGGAGCTGATTTATGCTCGCACCGACCTCGAATAACTCTTCCATCACAGGTTCCGGTCCGAGGGGGGTTTTTTTTTCTTACCAGAACCTGTCCCCGGGTTCTGATGATCCGCTCGCCCAACTGCCGCCGGTGTCCCAGAACAGTTCTGATGGCGATGACCAATAAAAATCTCGCCCTGTCTTTCCTCCGCGTCCAACATTCACGCCCGCCGGTCAACGTATGGGCATCGTGTTCTGGGTGAATCGGGCGCGCTGCAAAAGCTGGAAATCGAAAGAATTTCACTGACCGCTCCCAGTGGCAATAAAATACAATAAAATTCTTTGCTTGTCTGACACATCCCATCCCCACGACCCTGTCATACAATAAGAGAAGTGAGAAGAAAAGAGCAAAACAACAAAAAAAAAACGTTTGAAAATTGCAGTCGTAGGTGTTTCTGCTTACCAAACCGGGTACAAGACAAAGGCAAGAATCGACACGTCTTCAGAGCGTAAACCTCTACAACCCCGACTGGACACACCGATGGTGTATGTTGCCCGAGGTGTGGTGAGTTTAGTTCGTTTTTCGAGGCTATCATTTTACGCTCCTTTGGCGGTGGTTCGGACGCGCTTCGCTCGTCGCTCGTCACCAAAAACCCGCGCGCGGAATGTTGGGTATCTATCGAAAACAAAGTGTGTACTTTTTCAGGCATCAACACCTTCAATCGTGTCATCCTGTCTGTTGTGCAAGAGAGAAAAAAAATCCTCCAAACACAACAGCAAAGCTGCCAAGCCTTCATAAAGGGCGGGAAAACCCCATATCCAACAACAATAAACCCACGTTTTACACCACCCGTCTCTCCACACACACACACACATGCCCCACGAAAATCGGCCCTGCCTGTACCGTGTTTTATGGTTCGTGGAAAAAGGGAAAACTTTTCCCGAGCATTTCACACCTTCCCATCCGCAGCGTTGTGTTGTGCAGCTAAATATGGGCGTTGCGGTCGGGCTAATATGGGTGTACGGGGACCGGAAGACAGCCCAGCACGAGGGTGTCGCTTCCTGCGAGAAGTCCTTCACAGGAACGGGCCCGGTTTACATGCTTCAACACAAAGGCCTTTACATACAGGGTGCGCTACCACTAGCTGCCATGTCAAAACGCGGACGACTCTTCACACTGCCGGGGAAGGAATATTCCGGTATGCTGTGTGCATGAAAAGCCCAGCATTGACACGAGCCGCTCGGCATCACTTTGCCGCAAAATTCAACGCGTTGAGTAATTTGTAGCAAATGTGCATGAAAAATAAATAAAAGACACAGACCGGGCACATTGTGTTTCCTGGCTGGAAAAGGGGGATGAACTGTCCTGCAAACACACATATGCTTTGCGGAAGCCACATGACCCGACAAGCGGTGAAGGTTTTGTCGTTTGTGACCGTGAGTGCTTTACTATGAGCTTAAACCTGCTGCAAACGGGACAAAGATCCGTCGGCAAAGTATTACCCTAATAGTCATATGGGAACGAAATTAGGAAACATTTTTACAAATTAGATTGTTGACCTTGAAGAAGTTGGTAAACACATCTAAGATAAATTGCTAAATTTTTTGTTACAATTATAAAAAATATTTGGGGCGGCCCGGTGGTGTATTTGACAACGGCGCTAGTCCCTAACACGACCGGACCGGGTTCAAATCCCATTCGGACCGTTCCCCCATAGCACGGTCTGACTAGCCTGCTACGTGGTAAAATTTGTCTAATACGGCCTGTTCCGTTCTAACATAAATAAAAAATAAATAAATAAAATAAAAAATATAAAAATTTTCCAGTTTTCCTTTCGTTCTCGCTACATATTTGCTCACTCTGCTTCAAACACTGTAAGGAAGCCATGTTGATCTTGCTACAATGTTGATTTTTATAGCTTCTCGTACAAACCATAGACATCCAATGGCCAACTTTTAGCACCTAAAACACTTTCCTATCTATTGACACATTATTTATTTAGCGCCTAGTGTCACCGCAACAGTAGTGGCAGGAAAATAGCTCCAATCCAGCAACCACAATCCTTACGAGTGCATCTCTTGAACCTTAGCTTAGTTGCACTTGCAGGGGACGTACTATTATTTGTACTACAAAAAAAATCCTTGAAAACGCTTTCGTGGCTTAGTTAACCACTCATAATGCTTCCTGTTAAGCTTTCAGGGCTTTCGAGAGACGCTCCGGATGGAACACCAAAGCCGATGTTTCACTGTTGCTGTTTTACCCCTTTTTGCTTTTCTCTCGACAGCTGAACGGTTCGTAGGAAAAGTTCTCCCTTCCACGGGCGTACTGGTCGTGTCTTGACTTTCCATGGCAAACTCTCCTTTTTGTGTGGATAAACGGCCAGCCAATAACGCAGCGTGCTTCAAAAAATTGTGAAACGTTCGTTGGTAACCATGTACATAACACATGGCAGCGACTTTGTAACGTTGCTTTCTGGATAAAGTTTTCACCGTGGTGCGCACGTACCTATCGTTGGGGTCTTGGAACTGGAAATGGAAGGAAAAAATATCTGGAAGCAAAAATCCGGACACGTCTCGGGAGGGATACCTATATCTCGGCGTAATGCAGTGCAAAGAAAAGGAGGAAAGAGGAGGGGGGGATAATACAGGGGCAGGTGAAGAAGGGGGAGAGGTATCTCTCTTCCCATCTACCCCCCACCGGGCCAAGCAAAGCTCAAGGTACACCACGCGAGCATGATTAAATATTTGTTTGAGTAAATTTAGTGTAAAATTGGAAAAAGCATCTGGAAATAAAATTTAATGGCATGAGAATTATCGCATTAGCACCTGTGCGACCAGTATGGTATGTGCGCGCGTGTGTGGGTGTGGGGCTCTCCGGTTTTATGCGTTTTTCCAACAACAGTCTCGCGTCGCGCGCGCGTGTGGGTGAAACGACTTTTCTTTTCGTGTGTCTGTTTCCCCCATCCCCTTCCTTTTCCTTCGCCTTTGGTCGGACGGAAAAGGTACGTCTTTACCCATCCCCACATCCTCCACCAGCATCACCATTTCATGTGCCCCGCACCTCAAACACTCTCGCAGATAAGTAGGATAGGAAAGCATTAAAATTTTGATTGTTTTTGATGCGCGAAGAACCACCCGCACCCGAGAGTTGTCTCACCTCTTGATGGCCGGTGTACGCCCAGTGGGTTGGTGGGTGGGTGGGTGGTCCGTGTTAAGCACAATGTTTATTTTGCACGTCAATTTTACCACACCCGCCTGCGCTGCGATGCGAACGGAAGCTTTTCCACCAGGCAATAAAGGTTAAAACGTTGAATAATAATGCTGTCATTATAAGCTGGCAGTTTAGCCAACGCAGCCAACACCGGTGTGTGTGTGTGTGTGTGTGTGGAGGCCCATCAACGCAACGTGCTGTTTGAACGGGTCCCGGGGACCGGGGATGGGGTTTGTGCAAAATGGGGTGGCCTTTTTCCACCGAAAGGGCAGAACGCTTAATGGGCGCAAAACTCACCCACCACACGGTACACCACGCACCAACGCCCGCCCGACGTAATCGAAATGATATTTGACTTTGCTGTAGAACTGTAATTTGCTCTCTCCCGTCTCTCTCCGCGGGAGATTCTTCTTCTTGGCAACCGACGGCACTTGTGGGGGGAGGGGGGGGGGGTTGGTGGCGGGCTACTGGGCTTTGTGTTTGGCGTACCGTCTTGAGCGGAAAGTGTGTTCGAGTGTTTTGTGCAGAAAGGTGTGAGGATTATTCATAGATAACATTGTTTTTACAGCTTCCGCCGTACTCGGAAGTAAGTCCTTCGTTGGGGTTGATGTTGTGCCCGGGCCTGATGAACGCCAAAGCGGTAACCAACCTCACAGTTATCTTCATTCCACGCGGAGAGGTGTTAATGTGGCGTCTTTTATCAAGAGCGTAGAAAAATACAGTTGTGATTTATTATTGCAGGCTTTCGGTTTGAAAAGTTTTGCGCATCAGTTCTTTGCACCCACACACAGAGATATACTCTAGCACAAGCTGGTATTGTAAATGACATCGTTAAAAAGTGTCCAGAACGGATGTGAGTTTTGTGAAGGTGGAAATGTGAACTTATTTTGTCTGGAATGAATTATATTTCAGTTTGTAGACAATGGTAACATACAATGAAGAAGTTAGAGAAAGATTTCGTATTTATTCAGCCGTTTTAACATATTTAAGGCAAAGAAAAGTTCAGAAACAAGTATTTGTATTTGTACAAGTTGAAAATTTACAGAGGCTTAAAAACATAAATTTCGTAAGTTTAAAAGAATTTTTTCCCAAATTATATTTAATTTAAGTGTTTGTTTGAAAACATTGAACATTGAGAGTTTTGGAGAAAACTTTGTGATACCTGATAACACACATTGTCAAAAGTCATATGAATAAAATGAAAATTTATAATTAGATAATCAAAACTTTTACGAAAGAAGTTATCATTTCGTATTTGATAAGGAATTACTAGAAAAAATACTTTATCGCATTGAAATTGAAAGATGTCTAACTTGGAAAATAATCACAGTTTTTTGACCAACATTTTGTACAAAAAGAAAAAAAGTTAGAAATTAGCAAATTACGTAAAATTATTGCCACAAAAGCTTTGAAAAATTAAAAAACAAGATGAACCGATGAATTCTAAATCTGAGTTTGCAAATTGTACAACTAGCAAAACCATTATATTGAAAAGCAAAGAACATTTGAACCGTTGTATTGAAAGCACTTCTTCGCTTTGAGCATTTGAGAATGAACAAAAGTGACGAAAATGAGTTATAATGAAGATTGGGTTCTAAACGCCTGAAAGTATGCAATGTTTGGTTTTTAGTCACACCTATAAAATTTTTAAGTAGCAACAGTAGTAGCATTATTTTTACCAAATTCGCCGCCATGTTTGACACTCTAAACAATTTTGTTGCATAACTTCAGGAGTCGCTCAAGAATCTACACAACCCTAACCTAACTCAGCGTCAAATGGTCTTATGGCACAGAAAACGTACGCTAATCTTGATCTATTTTCGTGAGCCACTTCATTCTTCAAGCTTGATGATTATCTTCCAAATTGAAACATTTTTCAAACGAACCTTGCTACTGTGATTGAACGCTGCATTAGATAACATTGTATTCGTTTAATAAGCTAGATCTCTAGTACCCCGTGTGATTGCGCTTAAACTCCGCGCGCAACAGTACGTGATTGATTAATTTTATTTTGCTTATCTTGCACGCTCTACTTTCAGGTAAGGGTGAACTTCATTGGTGAAACATATGCCAGCAAAAGGATACTAATGAAAGGAGCAAACCCAACCGAGTGACTCCATCGCCGTAAGTCAGCCCAGACACGCTCCCGTCAATCACTACTCGGTGACTCCCGATTGCAGGCGGGAAATTAAATCGTTCATCAACCAACGCCTGAGAAGGAGCTTCTTCCCATTTGCACAAATACCTTTAAATGATGGTGTCTCTGCAAGTGTGTGTGTGTGTTTGTGACGTCAACTCGAATGGTGGATCGTTTCATTCACGACACTCTAGTACCGTACCGTACGAGCGGGACCGATGGTGATCGTGATAAGTCGCCACCTCGAAACGGCTTCTTGTGCAGCGCTTTTCACAGTGCTGGATGCGCTTTTTTTGCCCCTGGTGCCAGTCAGCAAACCGCCACTGCCAACTCGGAATCGGTGTGACGGTGTCATTTAGAGAACGCATTCCTTTAGCGTCAACGATACCTGGCGCTCAAGGTGTGGTACTGTACATTCTTCACACTGTACCACACACACACACACACTCTAGTGGTGGGGTTTTCTTTGGGGAGGAAAAAGCGACGCTGACAATATTTTATTATCACCGCAAACCGCATCACATTTTCGTGTCAAGCGTGCGAAAGGAAACCCGGAACCACCTTACCCCCGGAGATTCGTGTGTATGGTTTGCTGCGGTACTCTACGGTTCCAACCGTCGTTTGGAACATTCGCTTCCAAACTTATTCCTACCGAAACGCGCGCGCACTGCACAAAAAGAAAACAATCTTCCTTTCAATTCTTCTCCTTCTTCATTTGCCACAACTTCACATACACACCGTAGGTCGGGTAAATGCTTTGCGCCAAGAAAAGCAGGAAAAATTCTGCGAGCCTCGCCTGCATGCTGTGTGCATCGCAACAACCCAAAAAAAAAAAAGAGAAGGCCAAAACCATGGCAGGAAGCTAGCAGTAAAAGTGTCAACTTAAAATTCGGTTCACTTTTTCTTGGCGTCTCAACGCCACCAAACCCCCCCCCGCATTAGTCTTCCTTCTTTTGTGTGAGCATCGAGCACGGAAAACAGCAGGAGCAAATTCTGTCAGTTCTGGTGGAACTTTCTTCACTCATTGGCACCTGCATTGTGTCGCAACCGGTGTACGTACCCCAAAACCAACCCGGGTACCACAGGCGGGGTTGAGAAAGGTAATAAAGTGGAAGAGGGGGGGGGGGGGGGGAAATGCCTAGAACGCCACTTTGTGCCAACCTTGTTGGCTTCGAGTGCGAGTGTCCTGACAGCTTCAAGCACCTCTTTTCGGTTTTTGGCTTGTTGTCGTTTGGAAGAACCGGGTGGGGTGTTTGGGGAAAGGGTACAAGGTGTGGGGAGTTCTTCTTTTTTTTTGTTGTACTCACTCACCCTCGTTTTCGCCGCTCGCACGTAACATGAAATTCCACAATACGGTTGAATGGTGGAAAGCGTGGAATAGCAACATAAAGACACACAACGGCAGCACACGAACATATTTCAAGAAAGTTGAGTTGTATAATCATTCAAGCAGATAAAGATGTGAGTTAACCGCTTTTTTTACTTTCGTGAACGTTCGAAAGAAAAATCACAAGCAAAAAGAGAGAGAAAAAAACACAAGATAATAGCCAACGAGAAATTCTCCTTACCTTACCATACTTGCGCACGGAAATTTGCGTCTTATCCGTGGAGCGTCAAAAATTCTAAAGCAATGCAAGGAGTTGTGCGGCATAAGACATTTTTTGGTAGAATTTTCACGATTCATTCCATTTTTGGACGACGCGCGTACCACGTTAGCGAACAAGAGCAAAATGCGCCCAACCTGATGCGACCGACGAATGCGAATGGATAACATTCTTCGTCACGCCATAAGCAATTCGAAGATTAATGAGTCTGCAAAGATATTTTGGTCCTTTGGCGGAACCAAACTGGGGTTGCTACGGGTTCTCCACTGCTTGCTTGTAAAGCGAACAGTAGTATATGAGCAGCAAAAATGTGTCAACACTGTTCGAGGGAAAGCTCGTGCGGTAGAAGGCGCTTTCCTTTCGCTTCGTCGAAGGCTTTGCTAAAAATAGCGCTGCTCTGCTTGCTACAGGCGAGGGGTGCAGTGAGAAAGAATTAATTTCCGTTACCGAGCCAAGCACGGATGAACGACATAAAGCGCCCCTTTTCAGTTAGCACTAGTTAGCAAATATTCCACGCCAGCCAGCGATGCGAAACGATCAATATATCGCTTGTGGCTTGTTCTTTAGAAAAATTTGATCATATTAAACCGAAAGATGATGTAGCTCATATTCAATTCTATTATGATAGACACTCACTCTCTTCGTTCTCTCTCTCTCTCTCTCTCTCTCTCTCTCTCTCTCTCTCTCTCTTTTCACCATCATAATTGTTCTCGTTTTGTAGCCTGGATTTCCGCACTTTATTGCAACATTGTACTTGCATCTTAACGGGCGCGGTAACTATAAAACGGTAACTCAAACGCTACCATTCACATAAAACACATCGTAACGATGCCGCGGCGTGATACACAAAACACGCATGCCGATGCCACTTCAAACGATGTGAATGGTGAAGTGAAGACACATGCACAGCGCATCAGTGGAACAATTCGCCGAAGGGGATCAGGGAACGATCGCGACCGCGCGTATCCACTTTGTGCACAGATGCCTTTGCCATCGTAGCCGCAAAAATGTTGGCAGTTTTGCTGCAAACTGCTAGTTGCCGTACGCACGGAGAGGCGTTTACAACAGTTTTACGGTGCGCCATTACGATAATCTGGAGCAGAGCCTTTACGATCCAATCCATAGTCAAACGAAGTGCTATCCATCGCTTGTGCTTTGAGGGGTTATGCCCATTCATAAGATCCGCTTCGGTGGTGGTGGATTTTGCAGAATTTGTACGTACATTGTTGAGTGGGATAAGTTTTTAGTGTGCGAAAGCAACCACCCCACTGTGCCTCATAGCCTGCTGGCAAAACCGCCCTTTGCTTTATGGCCCGTTGGTGTACACAAAGCACAAGTTCACTGTATTTTAAACCTATCACTACCGTGGACTTTAATTTGTGCGCAATTTAATGTGCACGAAATAGTAGTCATCTTCGCTTCCGGGGACGCCGTTCAACCTTTCCCCTTCACCATGGTGAGCCTTATGCCGTGATGGGAGATTTTCACCCTCAATAAATCATCGCAGAAACGTCAATTTTACTTACCATTACCCATCGCCATTCGTCCGGAACTCGTGCGGACGAAGTGTCTTTCGAATGTTCATTTCCTTTCCCGCAATGCCGAAACGATTGCGAACCCCTTCCCTAGTGCGAACACCAGCCAAGCTCTGGCCGGTGCTACATCCTTAAAATCCCCCTGATGCCTCGATGGGGGAGGGGGGAGAGATGATCCAAGTGTGGGTGGATGCCCAGGACAATCAATCGAAAGCGCGACCCGCCCGGCACAGGAAAGGGGGAAAAAATGGGGAACGGCACGGAATTACTCGCGGACGGAAATTACTCTCATCAATAATAAAAACCTCAAAGCAAAGGACGACCAGAATATAAAAATCATCAGGCCAAGGCATGCCAGCCAGCCAGTCAGCCAGCCGGAGCTAAGGAAGTTGTTGGGCCACTGCTGCTTGTGCATTCGTTTCTGTGTGCGCTGTGGTCCCTCGACGCTTGTACTCGGCATGGAAGTGATGTGGCGCTAGCAATTGTGAAGCTGCGCGTAGCCCATTAACATTTCCACCTTGCCGCCCATTTTCGTGGTTGAATAAATCATACCTTCAATTCGGGAGGTTTATTCTTTTTTTTCCGGCGCCTAGCGCGCGCGTCACTCGGGTCTGTCTGTCTGTCTACGTACCATTCTTTGCCATTCGGTGCGCAAGCCGAAAAATGGTACGAAATTCGTGCACTTTCGGTTGGGTGGGGACACCGACACAGAAGAGGACACATGGCGCAGGATACATCTCGCCCCCTACCCACCCCCTCTGCTTGGATAAGGTTTAACGCTTCCCGTAGCTGGTCGCGTCGGATGTCGCATCCGTAAGCAGCCGCTTCGCCACCGTTCATTTATTATGTAAAAAAAAAACGATAGCGATGGCAAAACCTGGGAGGTCCTCTGGAAACACGCCTTTCGCCGGGGAAAAAGTTGTGATGGGATTCCGGTAAGGAATTTTGGTTTCTTTTTCTTTTTTCCCTTTAGTCACTTTTCATCCACTTCCTTTAATCACTACTCCGAGTGCGGTTTTGCTTTGCCGTGTCTCGGACATGCCGGAGGTCTACGACATCGGGGGAATAGAAATTTGTCGGTGACGAAGGAAATCGATAAAAATTATAATATTTCATTAGATCACCATTTTGTGCCGTGCGGATATTCACAGTACCTGGAAGATGCGGACGTTTCCGCTCTTTGCGTAGTCGCGGTAAAAAGCTTGTGTTGAGATTTTTTTTGTTTTATTTTTGGTTTTTAGATTGATCTTTTGTTTCACCCTTAAGAGAAGCATGTTCTGAATGCTTTTGCTTCCAATTGCACAATGCTTTTTGCTGTTACAATCAATTTTTGGAGCTCATTCGGGATGGTCGTATCGTATTTCGCCCAAACGAATGGTTTGCACTCGTGGATATTCGATATTGGCAAACATTTATGAGTTCCGATATCAGTACTCCGAAACGCCGTCGATTGTTTACGGTTAAAGTCGGAAATATTTTTCCTAGAACTATGGTATACATGGTTTAAATTGCTGTTACACATTCTGGGAAAGCTCTGTGGTGCTGGAATATTCTATTGTGCTGGAGTATGTTTTGCAGATTTTGCAATTCATCAAAATTTACGTATACTATTCTCTGTACAATACCATATCCCAATTATAATTAGCTTGTTTGTGTCAGTTTCACATCAACTTTCATTCTTTTGTTAATATTTACGTTAAAATACCATATTTCTAAAAACCTTGGCCATCAGAACATCGTAGTTATATGTATTTTGGTAATGAATCACAATAATTAAAGTCTTCGACGAAACTAATGAAACCTCAACATTAATATAATACTTTCATTTTCGATAAAGAATTTTACACATCACACGTAAAGCAAATATTTAGTAATTAAAATAAATTTAATAAGCACGACCTGTCGCAGAAACATATTAACTTACTAGAATCCATAGCGACACTGATTTCGTTGTTCGAAGTTTACTAAGACTTATGAAAAACGATTGCTACAATGGATTTTTCATGTACATCAAACACTTATTTATCGATGCAAAGATACTGCTTTGTTTGTGATTCTGTGTTTTTCCAAGTGTATAAAATTTGAAACCGAACTTTTCTACTACTTTTCTCACATCACTGGTAAAGTTGCTTGTTGTTGTTATTCAGTAAACCAGGATAGCCTTCAATAAATATTCCTTATTTGTTTCCCAAGACCATTTGCACAACATTGTATCGATCCTCGCCAAACTGCATGTGTGCACGCAGAACAACTTACTACTGGGGTTCGGTGCAGGCAAAAGCATTTGCGCAACCGTCCACATACTCACACGCTGCCCCCAAAAAGGCTCTCAGCCTTAACGTTGTTAGCCATGGCAAAACAATTTGATTCCTAATTGAATTTTCACATAACATGATTTCAATTCCCGTCCATCCGAAACACCAGCACGGTAGCAAGCAAGCTAAACCACTAAAGTGTGTGTGCAGTCAGTCAGCTCAAACTCTTCTGCAAGCGCAAAACTCTCGGCTACACTCATATTAACCTATGACAACAAACACTCATCGGGGTGAGTGTATGCACACTCTCCCGTGCATCCTTTGCATCTCCTTTCGGCCTTTTGGCTGTGCACCGTGGCGAGTTGTGCTGCTGGAGAGAACATTTGCGACACTCTTAATACCGGCAAACCCATCAAGCGTCTTGCCGATGGAATAATTCAATTATTCGTCTACATGAACCACTGGGAAAACCCATTAGCATCTTTATTTCCAGCATTCTGGGCTGTCTTCATCGCCCAAACGGCGTCCTTCACACCGTCCGTGTACAAATACGGCGTTTTGTGCTTCGTACCTTTACCGTGGGTCTGAGTGTGTGATGTACGCTGATGCATTTCTTAATGCACCGACGCTGGCGACACCACTTTACTCCCATCCAGACGGTTCTAAACAAAAAGCATCCAGAAGAATACCTACCTGAGCAAAAGCGTCTGCCGATTTAGTTGGGAAAGACAGAGAGTTAATCTTTAAGTTAAGATCTGGATCCTGTAATGTCAGGATGCAGTGTACTTCGGCGACATTGGATAGGTTGAATGTTTGACAAAGCTTTTCAGCAAACTCTAAACATCTTCACTCTGCTGATGTATCTGAGCAAGTCTGCAATGTTTGTGAAGAAGAACATGCAAACATCTGCCATCATGCATAATTGTTCTCGGCAAAGCATGGCGGCTCATGTTGCCCGTCATGCATCGTTTGAAGCGTCTGAAACTATCTTTCGTACATCGTGGAATCGTGTACTCCCCAAGAGCTGTGAGCAAACACTTTTCTTTAAATGTCACCATGCAACTTTAAAATTTTCCAATTAAAGACAGCACTACCGGTGAGGTCCTTTGTTAAAGATCGCTACGGGCTATTCCCCGGCAGCAGAGCGAACGTTACCAGCCTATAAGTTACCACAAATCATGTGGCGAATGTCACAGCCACTACTTGTACGAAGAGGAGAATCTCCCAAGAGCTGATGTGAATGCCTGAGAAAGCCAACCGTAACACACCGAGAAAAGCTCAAGAAAGGAGAAGTGTCTTGAACGACACTCGAGGGCTTCTGCTGCTGCTGCTGCTGCTTGGGAAGGTTTAATCGAGCTTTGCCATGTGTGCTTCTTCAACGAGGCGCAAAGCTTGTGTGTATGCACCACTCGTTCGACAAACGGTCTAGCCTTGTCCACCTATCGTGTACTACATTTTTCGATCATCGGACACAAAGATGTGTCCAAACGATGGGACGCTGCAGAGAGTCGTCACTTCACCACACAATGGGAAAGAAAGGAACGTGCAAAGAGAGAGACAGAGAGACAGAGAGAGAAAAGGAAGTACCAGTCCTTATACTCCCGGTCGGTAGAGAAAGCAGAAGTGAAAGAAATTGTAAATAGAAAAAAAACCCAAACTCAACCACAATTGCTTGGAGCTAACCATGAAGAAAGCAGCTGTCCCTCTGTGGAAGCAGCTGGTGCCCGTACAAAACGTGCCATTGCGGGTGAGTAAGCATTGTTGATTATGCAATCGAACGTCTCGCTTGCGTCTCGGTGCCCGATAAGCATCGATACCGTCAAGTGTTGACATCAGTTTTTATTTAAAAAAAATAAAAGAAGCAAATACACACACACACACATACAGACCTCAAACCGAGCCAAGTGTGTGAGAAAAAGCGGGTTTTTCCACTACCAAGTGGCGCAAGGCGATGTTGAACTGGGAAAAAGTTGGTGCGCTTTTGACACTTGATTGTTTATGTCGTTGAGTACAAGTGTTTATTGATTTTAAATTATCGTCCTTACACACAATGGAATTATTTGTGCCGAGGGAGTTGTTATTGCAGGCAGCCACAAAATGGGAGCTTCACCGAAAGGGGGCTTTATGTTCTCTTTTCTGGGAGATGTGCAGGAACGATGAAGTTGCCTTGTTTTTTATTTTATAAATTCAATTACCACTGCATTTAGCTATGTTATGCTCTGGAAAGATGTGTCCACAAAGCTGCCCATTGTTCGATGATCTGATAACGACCGGAAAAGCCTTTCGAGGGCCGGTTTTTTTTTTTCCTTTACCTCTTGTGTTGGTGCTTGTTGTTTAGTGCCTTTTAGATAAATCCCGAATGATGTATGCTGCTTATCGTACTTCGACAGCGGGTTTAGAAAGGTTTTATTTCGATAAGTTATGATTGATGCAAATGGAACCCCCAAGGGGATAGGGGAGGCCTGACTGCGCTGTCCAACTGTTCGAATATCATCGATAAAAGCTTTACCCGGTTGTAAGACAAACGTTCGCAGCCAAATAATAGAAACACAGAAAGACAGAGAGAGAGAGAGAGAGAGAGAGAGAGAGAGAGAGAAAAAGCAGATGTTCTCTCCACACACTGGTTGGAAAGGATTTCTTGTTTGATTTATGAAGCGAATTATAGGAAAATTTCCGGGAGGGCCTTTGGCTATTTCCTTTTGACCTTCGTGCCTAATGTTGCTACAATGTACTCTTGGTAGCCTCCGTTTTTGGGGGCTATGAATTATGATCGGTCAGTAAAACGGGGGTTTTGTACGCACGTGGGTGAGATGGATGGGCCATCAGCGATGGATGTTCGCAGGACGGTCACTTTCACTCGCTTTCGGGTTCGCAACCCTGCTACTGAACGGCAACGGAACAAGATTATCTGCAAAAGATAGGACACATTTCGATGAGAATGAAGCACGGAAACAATATTTTATGCGTCCCCGCAGTATCCCAAAGGAATACGAAAAAAGAAGTTGAACAAATGAAAAGAACCATGCGCCTCCATTACTGTTGCAACATAAAAAAAATCTAAATTAATGACGTCTGTTATACGTCTTATTTTGTATTCATTTTTTAGGCTTCCCTTTTTAAGATATGTTTGATTTAATTTATAATATTATTAAATAATCTTCCTTAACATGTTGAGAAACGCTTATCCCTCAAATAAAATCTTCATCCTTCGAAGCGAGATCTCACGGCACGTTAATTTGTGTTTTCAGCTATCTATGGCACGCAAACGACACGAATCCTACCATAGTTTTGGTCTGCCGGCACCGTAAATATGCCGTTCGCATAAATATTATAAATTTAGCTAAAACTCTTCCCAAGCGTTCAGTTCTAGGGCCCGGTAAAGCTATTTTCGGTTGCTCAGTGTACTAGCTAGCTGCTGGATCCTCCGGCACGTAACCCGAATCCTTTGAACGATGGTTTCGCTTGGTACATCCCACGTACGCGGCACATAGAACGGTTGCTGCTGTGGTTCGTTAAGCTACGACAAAATATATTTGGTCGGTGCGCATCGTTGACGTCACGGTAAATGGAAGTTTTGGCAATGAATAGCATAACTTATACAGGATTTTTCTATTGTTTGTGAAGGCTTGCAGACATTTAACAATAGTACCTTTTTTATTATATTAGTAATGTAACAAGCTTTAAAATTACAGTACTGAAGGCTGAAGATGTTGTCCGTTTGAAATCTCAAATGGTTATGCCTTTATTTGCACGTCGTTCTTTGACAGTTAATGTTGCTGTCAAAACTGACAGTTCTTAAGATGTATATACATATACACAAGGTATTTACAGCTTTCACTTAAGGTTTCGAATTTTAAAACGTTTACAGTAACAATAAAATATTGTTCATATTAAATGAAAAAGCGTGCTCTAAATTGGGGTCGTGAGCAATCATAGGGGTAAGCATATTTATATTCGATTGAATTTTCTCGCATCGTATGTGACTTTTTAAAGCCGCAAACACAAATTCTTTTGCAAATCTATTCACCTTTCATCTCACTGTCCATCACGCCCGCCATTGAAAACGAAGGGGGCCAATACGAAAAAAAAAGAGCACCCACCCAACAACAATGCTCTCGTTTTGACATTAGCTCTTTTGCAAAACAAAAACCCCACGACGCGGGGATGAGCTTGTTACGGACGTATCGTGTTGCCGTACGGCCCGTCGTGCACACTAGCGGACGTCCGTAGCGGGAAAAACGTGACAGGAAGCGGAAACAACAATACAGCAAAACCCATCATACGTACCGGATTCCGGTTTTAGTTTTCGTCCGTCAGTTTTCGCCTTTTTCTGTGTCTTGTTTTCTTGCTTTTACTGCTCTTTGGTTGCAAAACCTTTTTTCTTTTTCATATGCGTTCCTCTCGCTCTCTTCGCTCGCTACGCTTTATTATAACAAACGTCACTCATATCTGGCAAAGGAGTGTATGCAAAAGAAAACCAAAAAAAAAAGGGTACAGACCGATGTACAAGCCACCACCTTCAGCACAGCCTGATGGTTTGGCCGCAGTGCAAAGTAGCATGGCCCCAATGTTAAACACATTACTCCGCTGGTCCCAAGGACCACAGGGGTTTTTCAGGCATTGTGGCGCACGTACGAGCGAACGGTGGAACGAGTGGATGGCATTAAACCTCCCGGCCCGAGACGAACCCAGCGGCAGCGCAGCCGAATTGTGCAAAACAAATTGGCTTGCACTGTTTCCTAGCTAGGTTTGGCCTCAGTTGTTGCTGTGCCTTTCCCGCTGTGTGACGTGTAGCGTAGAGCTTCGGTGGCAGTGGCGAATGAAAAATTCACTCATATTACCCTGTTCAGTTGCTTTGTTTGTGCTTTTCCGTTTTTGTTTTCTTCTTTCCTGGTTGTTGTTGCTGTTTTCTTTTATTCTGTTGCGCTATTTGCTTTTGATGCCAGCCCGGAGGAGGAGGAGTTGAACCGGCTTGTACCACCGCACAGTCCCAAACAAAACGATCACGGACCATCCGAGACCACCAGCCGTGGCAGTGGATGGAAAATTTATGTATTTAGGCTTTGCCTACTGTGGACTGTTGGAACGGTGGCAGTCCTAGACGCTGAAGAAGATGCAGAACGGGGAAGCATAGAGCCAAACAGCACAAAACCGGAACCGGGTGAAAGGATCTGACAAAAGCATAACAAAACACACACACACACCTACGACGAGGACAACAACATCAGCTAGAAAGTGGAAAGTTGTTCGGTGAAAATTGAACTCGCCCAAACCCCGGGGCAGTCGGAACCATTGCCCGCTGGCAGTGGGCAGCCGCTTGTTTGAGCGGATGCTCAAGAAGCAAAAGCTTACGAAACAAACACATAAACCAAGATGAACCACTTCTTTTCTTTTTTCGAGCAAATAAACCGAATATGGAACGGACTGGCCAAAAAGAAAAAACAAACGCGAACAGAAGAAAATAGAACCAACCTGAACACAATCCTTTAAAGCGGAAGAAGGTCTGTTCCGTAATGTTAAGCACTCGTAGCAACTGCTTTACTGTTACCCCTTAAACGGGGTAAGCTTTGCGGGGGCCAAATTTTCCATAAAGCTGTCCAACAATCTGCTGGTGTGTGTGTGTGTGTGTTGATTGAACTTCGGAAACCATCCCACCCAAAAACCACAGCCCCGGACGCACGCCCGCTTTGTGGGCCGTTTCAATCTGTGTGTTTCACCGCCGGCCGACGCACAGCGAACACGAACAGATAATTGAGTTATCATCATCCCGGTGGAGGCGGGGAGGGGAAGGAGGGGTGGGGGGGTGGTTATGTTGGCGATAAATGTCGCTTTATGGTAGGAAATTTCTTTGCCGTTTTTTTTTTTTGGCGTTTGTTTCCATTTTTTGTGTCTTTGTGCTTCTGCTGCTGTGTTTCAATTTTGTTTTATGAGTTTCTTCATGCGCAATATATTTCAGGCCCCCAGCACGATGCGATATTTATACGAAAATAGTGTCAATATTGGGGGGGGGGGGGGGGGGGGGGGGGGGGGGGGGGGGGGGGGGGGGGGTCCCGGGATCGTGTGACGGGTACGCCACGAAAACAACACAAACACTTACGGTACGATTCGAAACGATGATACTTTTGCTATTTTATGTGCCTGGCTAACGTTTCTTTACCGTCTGAGTTTGGCACACGTGGCGGTGACCGTTTATGTGGTATTGGTTTGTTTTTTTTTTATGAACCCTCAGCAACGCTACTAAACCCTGCACAGGGCTGAGTCAAACATTGCTCCATGCTCCATCTCGAAATATAAAAGAAAATCTGTTCAAAAATAATGGCTCAAATCAATGATCTGCTGATGAAAGCTTAATGGAAATCCATTTATTGCTGCATTTTTTTGCTGTGTGTGTGTGTGTGTGTGTGTGTGTGTGTGTGTGTGTGTGTGGGTTTGTTTTGTGTTTGCCTATTTCTCTACCCCACGTTCCATTCGCCTTCTTTCGCAAATGGAGTTGCTGGTACAAAATCGAACCGAAACCTGGCTGCAAAATGGACGATCATAAATTTGACCGATATCCGGAGTGTTGTGCGCACAGACCACCACCCCGTTCTTACGATGGCCCACCGGAAACCGGAAATTCCGGCAGCGAAGAAGGGTTCAAAACAATTGACCTGTAATTACCACGATAAAGCCAACCCTGGAACGCAACCGAGACGGTGGCAGTGGGAGCCACACAGGGGGGAAACAATGTCCTTTGCACACATACAATAAAAAAAGGGGGATGTAAGGCAATACCGGCGGGGGGGGGCAAGCCATTTGCTGCTGCCCTGGAATATGTTTGCCAGATATTCCGTGCACATATTCGAGATACTGCGATACTAATTCAATTGGAGTGAATTATTCAATCTCGTGCCGAGTAGCAGCAGCAGCCACTCTCTCTCTCTCTCTCTCTCTCTTTCTCTCTCTCTCTCTCTCTCTCTCTCCCTCTGGTGCCTGTTTCGATGAATGCTCAATAATTAAATGTTCGGCTTCGAACGAAACGGGCGGGAAATGGCTATTTAGGGCGCCGGCAGCGGTAAGATCGATTGAGATGTCGATGATTTCAAACCTACCGTGAAGGGATGAAGGGAAAGCATCCCACACCCACGACATTTAGCTACTTCCTGCTGGCGCTTGTGATGGTGACTCCGCTTCACATCCGCTGCCACCGATCGATGGAGACGCCCAGTCGCCCGTGTGCGGCAACAATGTGCGAAATGGAAAAGGGGCTGGTAAAAGGGAAGGGTTCGAGATCTAGAAACGGCGTCAATGCAAACCTTCCTTTTCGCTGGTATGCTGTAAATGAATAAATTATTTAATTGGAAGGAAGTTATCCCATTACAAAGGCTATCCACTTCCTGCTATGGGTGTGTGTGTGTGTGTGTTTGTGTCTGAGGGAAGCGTATGTGTGCGTAGTGGGTGGTATTGGGGGTGAAACTTTAAGTTAAACATTCACCGTATCCGTGTATGGTGGCCGGCTTTACATTTCAGCTCATCCGGCACTGCTACAGAACTGGCCAGGCATGAAGCCAATGGCGGTGGTTGATATCTCTCCACATCTCTCATCTTGTTTCGCACCGAACGGTGTGCAGGATATCGGTTGATGAATACGACCCATCTAATTGTTATGCCAACAGATCGTTCCAACTTGGCTGGGTGCCTGCCTGGCACACTGCACACTCTGCACCCTTTCGACCGGGGCGGCCATCATTGCTCTCAAGTGGCATTGTGGTTTTGTGTAATTGCTTGTCATTTCGCTTCACCCTCTCGTATTGACGATGCAGCGTGCAGTTTCGTCGTTTCTAAATGCTACCATATTGATATTGAATTATCCTTTAATGAATGGTGAATGGTTCTGCAGACAATTGCAACAACAATTCGGTAACGATCTCTCTTGCGGGTTTAACGCTTCGTTAGACGTCTTACTTTAAACGTTTATGCGAACACAATTGTGGAGAATATTTTATTTTGCGACAATCAAATTAGGTTTGCTTCCGGTATAATTGATTCTTCCAAATCGATTAATGGTTTTATCAATTATAAAGGATCTCAGGAATCGAGTGATTTTCGTGATTTTTTTTAATAATAAATACTGTGTACCAATATTGAAGATGAACTATATTTCAGTCAAAATATTAACCATGCAAGGGTACACAGGAAACTTTATTATAATTTTTTATATAAATCCTTGAAAGACATTGGATTTCGAGGTTGTGTAAATCCAATGATATTCCGTCAATCTTCATTAAAACAAAATGTTTAAACTTTAAGAAAATAATTCATTGATGTAGTACTCTGCCTTCATGAAGTTAGTTAGTTAAAAAGTTAGTTTACTTTAATGTACACATTAATACTTATCAAATGAAGGAAGTCGTTTACTAATTAAGGACGGGAACCGAACTTCCCTCGGGATAAGGCAAAATACAAGGAGGAAATGCCTTATGAAAATTGTATGTTAATCACCCTAAGAAAGGCTGACAATACGGCATATAAGCCATCATTCTCAAACATACATAAATAATAAAAGATGAAAATAAAATCCCAAATGATAAAAGTATTTAAAGAATAATGAACAATGAGAATTAACAAGCAAGAATAATTCCACATTGAACATTTCAAGCAGAATAAGTCAAATAGAAATGAGCCAAGTATGGAGCCTGAAGCTTCCTTCTTATATCAGTTTTGTGATTTATGTTTGTATCAGATAACATTAATGATTCTTTTAGTTTCATATTCAAATGCTAACTAAATTCGATGTAGTCAAACATAGACTGCTCCCTTTTTAGTGGAAGTTAATGTTTAATATATTTCACATTCGATGTTTTAATGTGTAAATTGTAGCCAGCTATTTTTCCACTTAAAATTACATCAAAAAGATCTCACCTTAATCACTTCATTTAATAGTTTTAAATCCGATATATCCTTCACTTATTTGATTCATTTTTCGACCCCTTTGATCACCGTGACTGTGATAGCCATCGCATAATCTTTTCCACCCTAACGCAAACAACCCCTTACAAGCACGGCTAGCCCTAAACCGTGCACAGTCTATTGGCTGTTACCTGGTGCACCTTGTGTATTATTAATTTAACCGCATTACGAGCCCGGATTAGTGCCGGGTATTAGTGCTGTGGGCTAATTTTTTTCTTCTCTTGTTTTGGTTTGCTCATTCCCTTCGTTGGTTTCGCTTGCTGGCCTTGCCCGTTCGTGTATCTTCATCGGGACATCGACCATCGGTGACGACGGTCCTGTATAGTAGTGTTATCGAATTTTATGTCCACTCGTAAGTCCTTCTGGAACCCTGTAGCCGCCCTCGCCATCAGATCTCCAAGGTGACGCGGCGAATGAGAAAAACAAACAGCCGCCCCCCGGTCTACCTTTGGTAAAGATTGTTTTTCTTGATCCTACCCGGGGGGTCGGTTTCGTGAAAAGTCTTCGGTCACCGGTGAACCGTTTACCGGAAGCGAGCGGGTAACTCGAGTACTCGGCGACCATATCAGCACACCAGTCAGTCAGTCTAATTCCTGTAATCCAATAAATAGCTTATGGCACCTTTACGTCTGTAATCGAGTTTTCTCTAACGGTTTTCATGTCTTTTGCGCTTCTCGTTACAGAGTATGACGATTCGGGTGGTACCATAGAGCCGGAAGTTGCTGTTCCTACCACCACCATCACCACCACCACCCCGCCCACACCGCCCCCTTTCCGAAGAATCACTAAACAAAAAGCGACAGTGAAAGAGGGGAGGGGTAGTTTGGAGAATTCCCTCTGTATTGCGAAAAGTCACCCATAACGACGACCCTTTCGGCAAACAATTCCGTGCACGGGCGGAAAAGAAGAAGAAGAAGAAGAAGAAGAAGCAGAAGCAGACGTCATTGACCCCCGGTGGTGACCTTTACGCGCGCGTCACAATGAGCGTACAGGAGATCGGTAGAAAAGCATCCCGAGGCTCTCGCCGAAGCACGATGCTAACCCTGTCGGTGAGCATTGCTGTCGTGCTGGTGATGGCGGCGGCAGTGGTCGTGTTCCCAGCAGAAGCGGCAGGGCTCACAAACTGTCCACCGGGCTGTCAGTGTGATGACGATACGCTGGTGGTGACCTGCGGCGAGGGCCAGCTAGACGTATTGCCGATCGTACTGAATCCCTCCATACAGCGGCTAGTCATCAAGAACAACAAGATCAAAACGATCGACTCTTCGATGCAGTTCTACGCCGATCTAACCTTTCTGGATCTTAGCTACAATCATCTGTTCAACATGCCACCGCGCACGTTCGCGTACCAGCGTAAGCTCACCGAGCTGCACCTGAACCANAAACTGTCCACCGGGCTGTCAGTGTGATGACGATACGCTGGTGGTGACCTGCGGCGAGGGCCAGCTAGACGTATTGCCGATCGTACTGAATCCCTCCATACAGCGGCTAGTCATCAAGAACAACAAGATCAAAACGATCGACTCTTCGATGCAGTTCTACGCCGATCTAACCTTTCTGGATCTTAGCTACAATCATCTGTTCAACATGCCACCGCGCACGTTCGCGTACCAGCGTAAGCTCACCGAGCTGCACCTGAACCACAACAAGGTGGGCTCGATCACCAACAAAACGTTCGTCGGTTTGGTGACCCTCACCGTGCTGAATCTGCGCGGCAACTTCCTGGACGAGCTGCCCGAGGGTGTGTTCTCCGGTGTGCCGAAGCTGGAGGAGCTAAACCTCGGCCAGAACCGCATTGCGAAGATAGACCCGAAAGCTTTCGTCGGGCTGAGCAACTTGCGCGTGCTATATCTCGACGATAATACGATCAGCGCGGTACCGTCACCGGCGCTACAGCCGCTGCGAGCGCTGGGCGAGCTGTACATCGGCTTGAACTCGTTCGCCGCCATCCCGAAGGAAGCGTTCGCCATGCTGACCGGGCTCAGCCGGCTCGATCTGCAGGGTGCCGCCTTGCTGAACGTAACGCGCGACAGCTTCCGGGGGCTGGAACGGCTTCGCACGCTCGATCTCTCCGACAATCGGTTGAGCCGCATCCCGACGGCCGAGTTGGCAGTGCTCGAACGCTTGGAGGAACTAGCGCTCGGGCAGAACGATTTCGAAAGCATCCCGGCGAGCGCGTTCGCCGGCATGAGCAATCTCCGGCTGCTGGACATATCCGGCTCGCTCAAGCTGACCCGCATCGAGGGTGGCGCGTTCGCGCACAACACAAACCTGGAGGAGATAGTAATCGCGTCGAACAAGGCGCTGACCGACATACAGGAGGGAGCGCTCAGTGGGCTGCCCCACCTGCGACGCATCGTGCTGAAGGATAACGCACTCACGACGCTCACCGACGGCATGCTGTCGTGGAACGAGCTGGTTGAGTTGGATCTCTCGGAGAATCCCATCGTGTGCGACTGCCAGATCCTGTGGCTGCGTAATCTGCTCGTCAGCCGAAGCAACGTGACGGTCGCGGGTCAGTCGGCACCGCAGCAGATACCGGTCGTGTGTGCGGCACCGGATCGGTTGCGCGACCAGGCCCTGCAGAGCCTTTCGCCGGAGCTGCTGGGTTGCACACATCCCGACCGTCAGCAGCAGGCCATCATCTGCGTGGTGCTGGTCAGTGCCGCCGCCGTACTGACCGCGCTCGCGCTCGTCATCTACAAATGTCGCCGACGCATCCAGGAGGCGGTGAAGGGCAGCTGGGGAAGCAACGGGATCGGGCGGAAGGAGCGCGAGTATCAGAAGACGTTCTCGGAGGAGGACTATTCGGCGCGGCATCCGCATCCGGGACCGCCTGGTGGCGGGCTTGCCATACATCCGACCACGCTGAACAACTACCAGATCAACAACCACCATCACCACTCGCACGGCATCCGGCACATACCGGTCACGGAACTATAGCTAGAGGCTCCCCCTCCGCCACCTCGGAGGGGAGGTCCACCGGCGGGTAATGGTGGCGTCGGTGTGGTCGGTGGTCAGCAGACGTCCGCCACCAGCTTCCTGCAGCTTAGCCAGGACCATCTTAGCGCCGTCGCCGGTCAGCACCAGCATCAGCAGACCGCCATCCAGCCGGGCATGAAACTGTTTCCCAACTATACGCCACCGATACCACCGCACCATCTCAACGGCAATGGTGGCATGGGTGGTGAGCATGGTAGCAGTCCGGCCAACCATCACTACCACCAGATAACGTACCAGACGCAAACGCTCGCACCGTTGCGGCTCAATCAGGAGCACTTCCTGCCGCACGGCAGCAAAACGAACACGGTCAGTGCGTCCGGCGGCGTCAATCAGCCGCGGTTGCACTCCAAATATCAAACCCACCATCATCATCTGCATCACCAGCACCAGCAGCACGGTCCGATGCAGCCGGGTGGCAATGTATCGCCCGGACCACCGACCACCGTTGCCGGCGTCGCGATGCATCCAAGCTACTCGCCCGATGCACAGCTGCATCATCACCATCATCACCATCATCATCCAGTGCATCAGCAGCAGCACCATCATCATCGGGACGACATGTCCGATCGTGAGGACGATGAGGATGACACGCTGGACGTGAACGATGGTGAGGGCAGCGGGGCACAGAGCGATGCCACATCGCCCCCNGCAGCCGGGTGGCAATGTATCGCCCGGACCACCGACCACCGTTGCCGGCGTCGCGATGCATCCAAGCTACTCGCCCGATGCACAGCTGCATCATCACCATCATCACCATCATCATCCAGTGCATCAGCAGCAGCACCATCATCATCGGGACGACATGTCCGATCGTGAGGACGATGAGGATGACACGCTGGACGTGAACGATGGTGAGGGCAGCGGGGCACAGAGCGATGCCACATCGCCCCCACAAAGTCCCCTCTCGCCCGTACCGCCCGAGCTGCCCATACGGAATGGGCTGCTGGCAAACACGCTGAACCACATCAACAACAACAGCAGCAGTAGCTGCAACGGCCCGATGATGATGGCCACGGAACGTATCAGAACGCCGCCCTCACCGCCAGCCACACCACCGCCCCCGTCCGCTATCACGACCGGCGTCACGTTGGGCAACGGCCGCAAGGCCCTGTCCGTGGCACGACACTATCATTAGGTTTTAAGTAAATCCCCGCAAGCAAGAGCGAATAGACATGAGATAGACTGGAACTTTCACTACTTGTTTGGTGGCTTGGTTGCAAAACAGTGATGGATGGTTGTTATATTTGCCTCTTCCCCGGCATCACTTCTTAACCCGTGCAAACCTTGTCGTGCGTGGTTGTAGTAGATAGACTTAGTATCGGATAAAGAATTTAATTCGCGGCCGCGACACACAGCTCAAATGTTATGTGCGGTTTTGGTATTTTAGGGAAACATTCGTTTATTCCTAGTCACACTGCCTAGTGACAAAGCTTTTTGTTTTTGTCCTACAGTTCACAATGAGTCACAAAGGGACCTCTTTTCACAGAAAAATGGGTTGAAAAACCTGCTGAAAGACTACGCCTGCCTGCCTGTCCGGTTGCTTGGAGATGGCAACATTAATATGCTTGCATTAGAGAGTTTTGAAGATCAATTGAGAAAGCTGGAACCATTATTTGATATTTTTGAGTTGAAGTGGAAGATTTTCAGGTAGAACTGGAATCTTTTCTTTATTTACTATCACAACCGACTTGGACAAACATTTCTTACACGACGGATGTGCTACACCAGAAAACGTTGCACAGAATCGAATTCTTCAACTTCCACTTGCAAAAGTTCCACTTCTACCTGAAACAAGTTCAGAAATGGTTCTAACTTTATCATTTGCACTCCAAAACTCTTCGGGTATTTACCAGTGCTTTTCTTGATGGGTTTCTAAAAATAATGTACCACCTTTTTAATGCTGCATTTAAATTCGTCAACATAAGATAAATATTACGTGCCACTGTCATGAAATTATTGTTGCCTTTTCGACCGGAAATTATCTATCAGGTAGTTTTAGCGATGACCTGAGCAAAGAAGGTTTCGCCTTCGATGTAGACAATGAGATATGTGGTTGAATTGTTCCATCTTAATCACCTCGGACTGAAATTAGCCCTAACAAAAAAAAAAACCACAAAACAAGTACAACAATCTTCGTCCATTTCCTGAGCACCGAATATATCCTGTTTCCTGGAGCAAAGCATCGAGTTAGTGCCATGACACCGGTATCGAAACGGTTGCAAAGCGGCCACCTGGAAACGAGTGACTGCGAACGTTTAGATGGTTTGTGTGTGTGCGTCGCGAAATTAGGAATTAAGCAACTCACCAGTGGCCCACACCACCACCCAGTCGATGTCGTCAATGTCGTTCCTTCTACCAGCGGACGCCCTGCTCTAGATTCAGCAGTGAGTTGCGTGGTGTCAGCAGAAGGGAGCAACAGGAAATGTTGTTTAATTAAATTAATGGCCGGAATAATGTCGGTGACATCCGGTTTCGTTCGCGGGTAAACCGTACCGGACGCGTACGGCAGGAAAGGAATTTGGAGTGGGAGGACCTCTGACGGGGTTGTGTGACGGGAAGTGTTTATTGATTTAGTTGATGAACACGCCGGTACCGCTTGCGTCGTTTGCAGGGAAAATTCCACCTTTACTCGTTGGCAGCGGTGACCGCGCATTAAGAGTGAAAGATTTTCCTCATAAGTCTAATTTTGTAACAAAAAGCTGAGGGTTGAGGTTTTTGATGTTTGTGGCTTAACCAAGGGAAGGAAGAAAATAAGGCTGCCGTGGGGACCGCTTCTCGGGAAACCACTCTGCTTGCTTTCTTTGGAACCATTTTCCTCACTCCTCACTTCAACCGCACACACACCAAGATTGGGAATATTGCAGGACGCTTCCAATTGGTTGACCGGGGAGTCAAAGACGAAGAAAAAGAGCATCAGGAAAAAGGCTTCACTTCTGGTGCGTTACACCAATTCCACGATCGATGAACGGTAACGATTGCAGCTTGAAGACGTGCCGACAGTTGTTGACGCAAAGACCTTTTTTTGATGCTTTATGCGCGGGAAGGTGGGTCATGCTTGTCCCATTAGGGACGAGCCATAATTGTAATTAAACAAACCCCACTAGGACAGCATCCGTTTTTTCCCCCCTTGGGTACTAGCTGTTCTGCGTAGAGTTTTTAAAGGTAGAGAGTTTGAGTTGTTATCTTTTGCCACGGTTAAATGGTTCACTTCAAAGGCACATCCATAATGAGGCACATTATTTACTTTCTTTCGAGGGGTCAACATCAATATGAATCGGTATTTTCTTTGGCACACAAGTATCCTTTTCTCTTTTCCTTTTTTTTGTGTCGGCCATCGCTCCCACATTCAAATTAGTTGCGATATTTTATTTGAAAGGCACATTTGCGCTAATGTGCTAGCCGTTTCCCATCATCATGCCTGACATCACAAAAGAGGCCTTCCCGTGTGTATTATTTTTTGCTTCCATTTTTATTATGTTTTTTTTTCGGATAGATGTTTTATAGGTGAGTGAAAGGAAAGCGCAACCGTTTGGCCACTCTATTTTTTTTGGCAGGAGAACGATCACGAAATACGTTGGATAAAAAATCTCTCCCGACATTTTGCCTTTCACGTCTGTTTCGAGCTACCACTGCCGATCATCTGCGGCCACTCATCAATCGGTGTTTCGTTCATCACCGTAGTGCGGGATGTACAGCGAAAGTAGAGCGCACGATCTGACCCTGACCGCGGTAGCCGACCGCAAATGGCCGGTGACGACGTGATGTCGGTCCGCACGGGACACACTGGTCGTGTGCTGCAGCAATTAGCCATTCGTCCCGAAGCCTGCGAATGGGCTACACGTTCCAAATGCCGAGACTTCCAAAAGGTGTGCGCTTTAGTTCCAGCCGGAGTGCTAGGAAGCTAGGGGGAAGTGTCTCGGAACGTCGCCCTGCTTCGGGAGCAAATCGATCGATTACGCCAAGCCCGCGGATATCATGTGACTGGATATTTCTTGACGGTGCACCATCCCTTCAAACACCTATTATAGGTCAATGGTGGAGAAATGCTCGCCGGGCATACGCGCGCTATTCGCAGAAA
This sequence comes from Anopheles rivulorum, assembly GCA_018908115.1. Taxonomy (NCBI): domain Eukaryota; kingdom Metazoa; phylum Arthropoda; class Insecta; order Diptera; family Culicidae; genus Anopheles; species Anopheles rivulorum. Next base: position 14,076,837 of record CM032179.1, read on the forward strand.
TAGCTCACTCACTCATCGACATGCTCTGGAGTGTGCTGCTACGGATGCCCTGGTGTGTACTTTTAATAGATCCATCAATCATACTCGCACAACGGTGTGGGCTCAGTCTCTCCAGAAACCCCCCGGGAGGGGGTTCACATAATCAACCGTTCTCGGAGGATGTGGCCGGATAAATGATGCTCTACATATTGCGCTTTGTTGTGTGAAGCCTGCCCGCCAACCGGGAAAGTGCTTAACAAACCGCCAGACGAAATTTGAGTGCAAAATGTAAATGGCTAATTGAATGGCGAGCGAGAAACGAAAGCGTCGACGACTGGTCTGGTTAAGAATTTCACGCCCAATAAGGTTGCCGTATATAGGTCCTGGCAGAATTGCGGAATCGGCACGCTGGAGAGGAGGAATTTTAATTTGCCTGAAAGGTACATCATCATAATTAGTGCCCTCAAACATTGTATCTCGTTTTGGTGCAAACTTTCTACAAAAATAGCAAAAGATTCGGTAACAATTAATTTGCTCTTGCTACCACCATTTTAAAATTGCATCACTCGGAACTGAGGGATTAGCTAAGTCTCTCGAGCGTCGATATTCTGCTTTTGGGATACCGAAATCAAATTCAGCCGAGTGTCCAATTAGCAAAGCTCTACCTAATTAATTCATCTCGCTGCAGAAAGGCGCGAATGATCGGTACATCTAGCCAGTTCGCTTCTTCTTAAGCTTAATCTCGACTAGTTTAAGCTGAAGTAATGCCTCCAAGGATACGGTGTGTGCTGCTGGCGCAGGAAGCACACCAAAACGCACCAGCGTTGTGTATACTGCCCAGGGGGAGGCCTTTGAAACGATTGCGTTTTTGATGCCTGTTTTTTTCCATTTCCTCCGGTTTGTGGTTCACCGCAGGCTACAATCTGGCAATCCCAACCGGCAACTGTGGATGCAAATTCGGAGAATAAACCGGACTGTGTTGTTTTTTTTTGTTCTTCTCGCTCATTTCCCGTAAGAAGTACGCACACATCAAAGCAATTTGGTGGAACTGGGAAGGCACACACACACACACACACACACACACACACACACACACACACACACCCGGTGGTGGAAGGATGGAAAAAGTGAAAATAATTAAACCATTTAAAGCTCAAATTGAACCGCCTTAGGTGGGAGCGAACTTTCCGAGTGTTTGCGAGAGTCGAGAATGATGCATTTTATAGCCCCTTCACCTTCCCCCCTCCCCACCAATTATTTCGACTCAGTTCCTCGTGGCGTTGGCATTCTGGAGCGGTCAAGCAAGAGTTAAGTGTAACGTCGTAATGACACTTAACCGTCACCTCCCGGTCTACCTTATTTTGTTCTTTTTTGTGATGCGCCTTTGGGACAACCCGTCGGTTGTTGTGGCTTCCCATTCATTCGCTTTCCGCCCTTTGCAGGGAGAGTTGTCTGCGCCCTGGACAACACCAAATAGGGAATACCTTGGGGTGTGTGTACCGGGATGCATTAATTTGAATTCCACCGCAAGGGCATTATAATTGTGTCATAAAACTGGCCGCGGTGTTTGGTGGTGGTGCCAAAAGGGGGTCAGCAAAAGGTGGCGGTGGGTCACATTACAAAAAAAAGGAAAGAAAAGAAGCAAGATCATAAAAAGTTGTTGTATGGCGAAAAAAGGGTGAAAAAAAAACACAAGCTCAGAGCACAACATAAGCAAACTCAAACTGGACAATGAAGGATAGTGGAGGATAAAATAATCGAGATGAAATGAAAGATGGTTTAAACATACAGAAAACAAAAGCAAAAGAAGGCAGAATAGAAAACAAAAACCCAAACCTCCTCCCCAAAGTGAACAACAACCTTTTTTTCAGCGCATAACCTTTGAGATGTGGCGGCGGGCGAGTTGGCGTCACCGTAATGCAATATAAATGGGAGTGTGTAACGCGAGCGTGAAAGAGATAGTGTAATTAAATTAAATTATATTCGAAAGACCACGCGATCACTCGTGAATTTTTCTTCTGCTCGCGCAAACGACACCACGCGAATGCCCTTCGTCGCTCTAATATAGCAACGCGTCCGTCAGGGGGTCCGTCGTGCGATCCGGTACGAAATACGGCGGTACAGTGAGACTTTGAAATGGGAAGCTGAAAATTGAATTTAAAACGAAACAAAATTACCAACTTACCATCTTCCCATCTTCCCGGTGCGCCGTACCACGGTTTGGTAGTTAGACCAAACCAGACAAAACTAGATGATGGTGATGATGATCGTAATGATGATGAAGTGGTCCCGGACGCGAAGAAGCAAAGAAACGACCGGGAGGGAGGGGGCAAGAATAAATGTTCAAGAAGGCAATAAAATAATGGTCCATCGCGCGATGGTCCCCGGGTTGATGATTATGTGTGCGAAGGTCGGAAGCCATCCGTTGTTTTGTGGTTTTGTAGGGAAATGGAGCCAAAACAACAAACAATAAAAAACAAAGCACGGGGAAATATTTGATGGGGGAGAGATGGCTATTTGATGAAGGTGGTAATAAAGTGAAAATTGAATGATAATACACAAACGGACACACAACGTCCTCCCCTCCTCCCCTCTTCCCCTCACACAATTCCCTCCCTCCTCCTCCTCCTCCTCACATCTGTACCTAGTAGGGCGACAAGACAAAACTTCAAACTTAAAAAGCAATATTTCTTCTACAGAAACAGAAACACACTGCATATATATATATTAATATTACTGCGTGTGCTGCGCGACACATTTACACTGCTGCACAACACCATGATCGAGATGAGCGAAATGAGCAGTTTTAGCACATAGCAAAAGGCAAACTACTACAATTTCACTCATTACTCACTTCGCTAAAGTGATAAACAAACAAACGGAAATGTTACTATCAAACTCTACAACATGCTCTTCTAGTGAAATGGAATTGTACTTGTTATAAGTGGATAAGATTGCTATAAAATGAACCGGAAAAAAATACATTTGTTCAGACCGTGTGAACTACGATATACTCTCCCTGGTGTAGCATAAGGAGAAAGAGAGTGTATTTTAATCGAGAAAAACAAAATAGCAAAACAAAGAACACAAAGCCACAAAGCAAATCATTAAAACAAAGCCACAAATCACAAAGTCATGAAAGCAGTATGGAGCGGACAAAAAATCAACTGGTGCGTGTAAATAGATAGAAACAACAAAATAAGAGTAGTCGAAAAGAGTGACACAACGCATGAAGAAAAGCGTGACACACTAGAAATCGAAAACAATTGATGTTACAAGAATGTAAATAGCGTAATAGCGTTTAAACTCTTTCAAACCGTTCCCTAATGTGTGTGTGTGTGTGTTTTTCGAAAAATAAAAACAACAAAATCGAGTGTGTGAAGAAAAGAGAGATAAAAAGAGAGAAAGAGAGAGAGAGAGAGTGAGAGAGAGAGAGAGAGAGAGAGAGAGAGAGAGAAAGAATGAACGAGACTGGTTGACGTGAATGGCCGTTGGAATCCTTACTGCAAAAAGGAAGTAAATAGTCGTCGTACTCTACTATATCATGCATCCTATGGGTTTTGGGGGAGAAAAAAAACAGAAATGTATCAAATCGATCGAAAGTCCGATGGTATTGTTATCAATTTTAAACTTAAACAAAAAAAAAAACAAACAAAACATAACTATACCATAGCTAGTGAAAGAAAAAAGAAGTAAAATTGTGTAAAAAATGGCATTCGAATGTGAGACAATGGATTAAAATAGAAAGTGTAAAACGCGTACACTAACACACTGTTAAGATACACTCTACGTGGTTGAAGAAATAGAAAAAGAAAACATGAAAGTTTTGAGGAAAAAAACATATAAAAGAAAAAACAAATAATTGGTTAGAATAGAAGAGAAACAAACAACAAGAAGAAACAAACAAAACAAAATCAAACCAAACATTATCGTGATTTGTAAGCTGTTTAGTTTTGGTTTGTCGATTAATTTTGTCGATAAGAAATTATGCAAAAAATCCGGTATAAAGCAACGGGAATAAACTGCTAAAACTGTCCACTCCAAAATCGTGCAAACAAAACAAAACAAGAAAAAAACGACTTGCACCTTAAACAAAAATCATGTGTGGTGAATTGATGTATATCGTGCAACACCGATTCAATGTTGTAAATATTGATTAAATCTTAGCAAAACCTTTCAGCCGCGTTGGCCGCGTTTAAGCAAGAGGATTTAGACGGTAAAACTAATTATAACACGAACTGGTAGGACAAAAATCAAAACGAGTAATATAAAAAGCAAAAAAAAAAAACAAACAGTGGAATTCGAACTGCAACCAAGAAAACTGATGGAAAATAAACGAATAATTTTTCATTAAAAATAAACCATATGAGTTTTTGGTGTGATTGTTTTTCACTTTGATGGCAATTTCTTTTGCGTTTTTTGTATTATTTATTTGCGCCAATCATTCTGTTAGTGCAGTAGTAACACATTATCAGCTAGGCCTGGCTGTTCGAGAGTGAATTAAATCTGTTGAGTTCATTCATTGAAATTCATTTTGTTAATCCCAAAGTTCATTTGAGCATTGCTCTAGTTCACTTTATTAAATTATTTATCTAGTTCAGTTTGCATGTGAAATAATTCATGAAACTTTTCTTTGCTGCTCCCCTGGCAGCACAAAATCGTTAAAAGTACACCGTTTAGTACAATTACAAGGTATACGTTTAGGAGTACTTATAAGAAGTCTTATACGTACAATTCAGCTGTCAAAATACATAAACAAGGTAAATAATGAAAAAATAGCTTGAGCTTTCTCTATTGCACTGCCTTAACTGTACATAACTGTTGTAGTGCTTTTACTGCATTTTTGATCGAAGCGCAAAGCTCAATCTTTTTATCTATGGATTTTATTGATGATTTGATCCATCGCCGTTTGGGGTACAGTTACTTCTTCCTTCGTGGTGTGCCACTGGTTGCTTCTATAAATAGGACCTTATTTCCTCGTTTGTTGAAACTTATTGTTCATTTGCATAATGACACGGACAACAGTTGGAAAAGCGCGAAAATCAACACAAAATATGTGTTGGTCAACGACCTCGTTAAACATGTCATTGAAACAGTCTGAAAGGAATTTATTTATACGCAAATATATTTTTTTATTGCACAGTACATGAAAAAAACTGCTGTATTCTGATACTTTACAATGTATCAGATGTTTAAAAATACGCATACAACGATGAATTTCCTAGATTGCCTCTGATGTGAGCTCTTGCCGGGGCATCGCATATCGCTTTTTCGCTACAATCATAAGGGACGCATTCATTCGTAGATTCAGGTTCAGTATTTTCGGGATGTTCAGCACGTCTTTCCATAGCTTTTCTTCAGACAAACAGACATTTTGAACAGTTGACCCTTAGCACGTAAATTATGAAATACGAAACGAAACGTTTCATTTGCAAGTTTTTTGCTCAACCAAGATGCATTGTTTATATCGGCCGAAGAATGTTTATGCACCTTTGGACGACACATCACGCTAGGTACAAAATCACACATGTCAAACATGCGAGGAAAGCTTGTTGACACACACACTCGTGGTGACGCACATATCCACACAGGGAAAGCATAGGCTGATCGCTTTGACAGCTTGCTTATTCGTACAATCTGGCCGACAGGGCCACTATGTGGGCCAGCTATCCCACTGGGTGGGCCAGCCATCCCACTGGGTGTGCAAGCCATCCCAATGGATGGGCAAGCAACCCCACTGGGTGGGCAAATCACCCCACTGGGTGAGCAAGCCACCCTACTGGGTGGACCAGCCCCCCGACTGGGTGGGCCAGCCACCCCACTGGGTGCGCCAGCCACCTTACTGGGTGGGCAAGTAACCCAACTGGGTGGGCCACGCTCCCCACTGGGTGGACAAGCCACCCCACTGGGAGGGCCAGCAACCCTACTATATGGTTAAGCAACTCCACTGGGAAGGCAAGCCACCCCACTGGATGCGCAAGCAACCCAACTGGGTGGGCAAGTCACCCCACTGGGTGGGCAAGCCATCCCACTGGAAGGGAAAGTCACCGCACTGGGTGTGCAAGCCACTTCACTGGGTGGGCAAGCCACCCTACTGGATGGGAAAGAAACCCCGCTGGGTGGGCAAGCCATCCCACTGGGTTGGCAAGCCATCCCACTGGGTGGGCAAGCCACTCCACTGGGTGGGCAAGCCAACCTACTGGGTGGACAAGCCACCCCACTGGGTGGGCAAGCCGACCCACTGGAAGGGCAAGCCACCCCACTGGATGCGTAAGCAACCCCACTATGTGGGCCAGCCAACCCACTGGGTGGACAAGCCACCCCACTGGGTGGGCAAGCCACCCCACTGGGTGGGCAAGCCACCCCACTGGGTTGGTAAGCCACCCCACTGTTTGGGCAAGCCACCCCACTGGAAGGGCAAGCCACCCCACTGGATGGGCAAGCAACCCCACTGGGTGGGCAAGCCACCCCACTGGGTGGGCCAAGCATCCCACTGGGTGGGCAAGCCACCCTACTGGATGGGCAAGCAACCCCACTGGGTGGGCAAGCCACCCCACTGGGAAGGCCAGCTACCCCACTGGGTGGGCAAGCCACCCCACTGGGTGGGCAAGCCACCCCACTGGGAGGGCCAACAACCCTACTATATGGTCAATCAACTCCACTGGGTGGGCAAGCCACGCCACTGGGTGGGCCAGCCACCCCACTGGGTGGGCAAGCCACCCCACTGGATGGGCAAGCCACCCCACTGGGTGGGCAAGCCACTCCAATGGGAAGGCCAGCTACCCAACTGGGTGGGCAAGCCACCCCACTGGGTGGGCAAGCCACCCCACTGGGTGGGCAATCAACCCCACTGGGTGGGCCAAGCACCCCACTGGGTAGGCAAGCCACCCTACTGGGTAGGCAAGCCACCCCACTGTATGGGCAAGCCACCCCACTGGGTGGGCAAGCCACTCCACTGGGTGGGCAAGCCACCCCACTGGTTGGGCAAGCCAACCCTCTGGACGGGCAAGTCACCCCACTGGATGCGCAAGCAACCCCACTAGGTGGGCAACTCACCCAACTGGGTGGGCAGGCCACCCCACTGGATGGGCAAGCATCCCCACTGGGTGGGCAAGCCACCCCATTGGGTGGGCTAATCATCCCACTGTGTGGGCAAGCCACCCTACTGGATGGGCAAGCCACCCCACTGGGTGGGCAAGCCACCCCACTGGGAAGGCCAGCTACCCCACTGGGTGGGCAAGCCACCCCACTGGGTGGGCAAGCCACCCCACTGGGTGGGCAAGCCACCCCACTGGGTGGGCAAGCCACCCCACTGGGTTGGTAAGCCACCCCACTGTTTGGGCAAGCCATCCCACTGGAAGGGCAAGCCACCCCACTGGATGGGCAAGCCACCCCACTGGGTGGGCAAGCCACCCCACTGGGTGGGCAAGCCACACCACTGGGTGGGCCAGGCACCCCACTGGGTAGGCAAGCCTTCCCACTGGGTGGGCAAGCCTCCCCACTGGGTGGGCAAGTCACCCCACTGGGTGGGCAAGCCACCCAACTGGATAGGTATCCATCCCACTGAGTGGGCAAGCCACCCCACTGAGATGGCCAACCTCCCCACTGGGTGGGCAAGCCACTCTTCTGAGTGGGCAAGAATCCCTCCTGGGTGGACAAGCCATCCCACTGGGTGGGCAAGCCACCCCACTGGGTGGGCAAGCAACCCCACTAGGTGGACAAGCCATCCCGCTGGGAGGACAAGCAACTCCACTGGTTGGGCAAGCCAACGCACTGGGTGGACAAACCACCCCACTGGGTGGGCCAGCCACCCCACTGGATGGGCCAGCCACTCCACTGGGTGGGCAAGCCACCCCACTGGGTGGGCAGCAATCCCACTGGGTGGACAAGCCATCCCACTGGGTGGACAAGCAACTCCACTGGTTGGGCAAGCATCCTTACTGGGTGGGCAAGCCACCCCACTGGGTTGGCCAGCCACCACACAGGGTGGGCAAGTCACCCCACTGGGTGGGCAAGCCACTGCACTGGGTGGGCAAGCCACTCTACTGGGAGGGCCAACCACCCCACTGGGTGGGCAAGCCACTCCACTGGGTGGGCAAGCCACCCCACTGGGTGGTCAAGGAACCCCGCTGGGAGGGCAAGCCACCTCACTGGGTTGGCTTGCCACCTCACTGGGTGAGCAAGCCACCCCACTGGGTGGGCCAGCCACCTCACTGGGTGGGCCAGCCACCCCACTGAGTGGACCAGCCACCCCAATGGGTGGGCCAGCCACCCCACTGGATGGGCCAGCCACTCCACTGGGTGGGCAAACCAACCCACTGGGTGGTCCAGCAACCCCACTGGGAGGGCAAGCCATCCAACTGGGAGGGCAAGTCATCCCACTGGGTGGGCAAGCCACCCCACTGGTTGGGCAAACCACCCCACTGGATGCGTAAGCAACCCCACAATGTGGGCCAGCTATCCCACTGGGTGGGCAAGCCACCCCACTGGGTGGGCAAGCCACTCCACTGGGTGGGCCACGCACCCCACTGGGTGGACAAGCCGCCCTACTGGGAGGGTCCGCAACCCCACTATATGGTCAAGCAACTCCACTGGGTGGGCAAGCCACGCCACTGGGTGGGCAAGCAACCCCACTGGGTGGGCAAGCCACCCCACTGGATGGGCAAGCCATCCCACTGGGTGGGGAAGCCACTCCACTGAGTGGGCAATCAACCCCACTGGGTGGGCCAAGCACCCCACTGGGTGGGCAAGCCCCCCTACTGGGTGGGCAAGCCACCCCACTGTATGGGCAAGCCACCCCATTGGGTGTGCAAGCCACTCCACTGAGTGGGCAAGCCACCCCACTGGATGGGCAAGCCACCACACTGGGTGGGCAAGTCACCCTACTGGATGCGCAAGCAACCCCACTAGGTGGGCAAGTCACCCAACTGGGTGGGCAAGCCACCCCACTGGATGGGCAAGCCACCCCATTGGGTGGGCAAGCAACCCAACACAATGGGCAACCAACTACACTCTGTGGGCCAGCAACCCTACTGGGTGAGCAAGCCCCCCTACTGGGTGGACCAGCCCCCCGAATGGGTGGGCTAGCCACCCCAATGGGTGCGCCAGCCACCTTACTGGGTGGGCAAGCCACGCCACTGGGTGGGCAAGCAACCCCACTGGGTGGGCAAGCCACCCCACTGGGTGGGCAAGCCACCCCACTGGGTGGACAAGCCACCCCATTGGAAGGGCCAGCCATCCCACTGGTTGGGCAAGCCACTCCAGTCGGTGGGCAAGCCACCCCACTGGATGGGCAAACCACCCCGCTGGATGGGCAAGCAACCCCACTGGGTGGGCAAGCAACCCCACTGAGTGGGCAAGCCACCCCACTGGGTGGGCAAGCAACCCCACTGGGTGGACAATCAACCCCACTGTGTGGGCAAGCCATCCCAATGGGTGGACAAGCCACCCCACTGGGTGGGCAAGCCACCCCACTGGGTGGGCAAGCCATCCCGCTGGATGAGCAAGCAATCCCATTGGGTGGGCAAGCCACCCCACTGGATGGGCAAGCCACCCCACTGGGAGGGCCAGCAACCGCAATGGGTGAGCAAACCACTCCACTGGGTGGGTAAGCAACTCCACTGGGAGAGCAAGCCACCCCACTGGGTGGGCAAGCAACTCCACTGGGTGGGCAAGCAACTCCACTGAGTGGGCAAGCAACCCCACTGGAAGGGAAAAACACCGCAATCGATGGACAAGCCACCCCACTGGGTGGGCAAGCCACCCCACTGGGTGGGCAAGCCACCCCACTGGGTGGGCCAGCCACCCCACTGGATGGGCAAACCATTCCAATGGATGGGCAAGCAACTCCACTGGGTGAGCCAGCTACCCCGCTGGATGGGAAAGCAACCCCACTGGGTGTGCACGCAACTCCACTGGGAGGGCCAGTCAGCCCACTGGGTGGGCAAGCCACCCCACTGGGTGGGCAAGCCATCCCGCGGGATGGGCAAACAACCCCACTGGGTGGGCCAGCCACCCCACTGGGTGGGCAAGCCACCCCACTGGGTGGACCAGCCCCACGACTGGGTGGGCCAGCCACCCCACTGGGTGCGTCAGCCACCCCACTGGGTGGGCCAGCCACCCCACTGGGTGGGCCAGCCACCCCACTGGGTGGGCAAGCCACCCCACTGGATGGACAAGCCACCCCACTGGGAGGGCCTGCAACCCCACTTTATGGTCAAGCAACTCCACTGGGTGGGCAAGTCACGCCACTGGGTGGGCAAGCCACCCCACTGGATGGGCAAGCACCCCACTGGGTGGGCAAGCCACATCACTGAGTGGGCAATCAACCCCACTGGGTGGGCCAAGCACCCCACTGGGTGGGCTAGCCACCCTACTGGGTGGGCAAGCCACCCCACTGTATGTGCAAGCCAGCCCACTGGGTACGCAAGCCACTCCACTGGGTGGGCAAGCCACCCCACTGGGTGGGCAAGCCGCCCCACTGGGTGGGCAAGTCACCCTACTGGATGCGCAAGCAACCCCAGTGGGTGGGCAAGCCACCCCACTGGGTGGGCAAGCCACTCCACTGGATGGGCAAGCATCCCCACTGGGTGGGCAAGCAACCCTACTGTGGGGGCCAAGTATCCCACTGGGTGGGCTAGCCACCCTACTGAGTGGGCAAGCCACCCCACTGTATGTGCAAGCCAGCCCACTGGATGGGCAAGCAACCCCACTGGGTGGGCAAGCCACCCCACTGGGAAGGCCAGCTACCCCACTTGGTGAGCACGCCACCCCACTGGGTGGGCAAGCCACCCCACTGGATGGGCAAGCAACTCCACTGGGTGGGCCAGCTACCCCACTGGATGGGAAAGCAACCCCACTGGGAGTGCACGCAACTCCACTGGGAGGGCCAGTCACCCCACTGGGTGGGAAAGCCACCCCACTGGGTGGGCAAGCCATCCCGCTGGATGAGCAAACAACCCCACTGGATGGGCAAGGAACCCCACTGGGTGGGTCAGCTATCACACTGGGTGGGCAAGCCACCCCACTGGGTGGGCAAGCCACCCCACTGGATAGGCAAGCAACCCCACTGGGTGGGCAAGCAACCCAACACAATGGGCAAGCAACTACACTCTGGGGGCCAGCAACCCCTCTGGGTGGGCTAGCCACCCTACTGGGTGTGCAAGCCACCCCACTGTGTGGGCAATTACCCCACTGGGTGGGCAAGCCACCCCACTGAATTGGCAAGCCATCCCACTGGATTGGCAAGCCATCCCACTGGGTGGGCAAGCCACTCCACTGGGTGAGCAAGCCAACCTACTGGGTGGACAAGCCACCCCACTGGGTGGGTAAGCCACCCCACTGGATAGGCAAGCAACCCCACTGGGTGGGTAAGCAACCCCACTGGGTGGGCAAGCCACCCCACTGGATAGGCAAGCCACCCCGCTGGATGGGCAAGCAACCCCACTGGATGGGTCAGCTATCCCACTGGGTGGGCAAGCCACCCCACTGGGTGGGCAAGCCAACCCACTGGATAGGCGAGCAACCCCACTGGGTGGGCAAGCAACCCAACACAATGGGCAAGCAACTACACTCTGAGGGCCAGCAACCCCTCTGGGTGGGCCAGCCACCCTACTGGGTGGGCAAGCCTCCCCACTGGGTGGGACAGGCACCACACTGGGTGGGCAAATCACCCCACTGGGTGAGCAAGCCACCCCACTTGGTTGACCAGCCCCCCGGCTGGGTGGACCAGCCACCCCACTGGGTGCGCTAGCCACCCCACTGGGTGGGCCAGCCACCCCACTGGGTGGGCTAGCCACCCCACTGGGTGGGCAAGCCACTCCACTGAGTGGGCAATCAACCCCACTGGGTGGGCCACGCACCCCACTGGGTGGACAAGCAACCCCACTGGAAGGGCCAGCCACCCCACTGGGTGGGCAAGCCACTCCAGTCGGTGGGCAAGCCACCCCACTGGGTGGGCAAGTCACCACACTGGGTGGGCCAGCCACCCCACTGGGTGGGCAAGCCACTCCACTGAGTGGGTAATCAACCCCACTGGGTGGGCCACGCACCCCACCGAGTGGACAAGCCACACCACTGAGTGGGCAATCAACCCCACTGCGTGGGCCAAGCACCCCACTGGGTGGGCAAGCCACCCTACTGGGTGGGCAAGCCACCCCACTGTATGTGCAAGCCAGCCCACTGGGTGGGCAAGCCACCCCACTGGAAGGACAAGCCACCCCACTGGGAGGGCCAGCAACCCCACTATATGGTCAAGCAACTCCACTGTATGTGCAAGCCAGCCCACTGGGTGGGCAAGCCACAACACTGGGTGGACAAGCCACCCCACTGGGAGGGCCAGCAACCCCACTATATGGTCAAGCAACTCCACTGGGTGGGCAAGCCACGCCACTGGGTGGGCAAGCCACCCCACTGGGTGGGCCAGCCACCCCACTGGATGGGCAAGCCATCCCACTGGATGGGCAAGCAACTCCACTGGGTGAGCCAGCTACCCCGCTGGATGGGAAAGCAACCCCACTGGGTGTGCACGCAACTCCACTGGGAGGGCCAGTAACCCTACTGGGTGGGCAAGCCACCCCACTGGGTGGACCAGCCCCCCGACTGGGTGGGCCATCCACCCCACTGGGTGCGCCAGCCACCCCACAGGGTGGGCCAGCCACCCCACTGGGTGGGCTAGCCACTCCACTGGGTGGGCAAGCCACCCCACTGGATAGGCAAGCAACCCCACTGGGTGGGCAAGCAACCCCACTATATGGTCAAGCAACTCCACTGGGTGGGCAAGCCACGCCACTGGGTGGGCAAGCCACCCCACTGGGTGGGCAAGCCGCCCCACTGGATGGGCAAGCACCCCACTGGGTTAGCAAGCCACACCACTGAGTGGGCCATCAACCCCACTTGGTGGGCCACGCACCCCACTGGGTGGACAAGCCACCCCACTGGAAGGGCCAGCCACCCCACTGGGTGGGCAAGCCACTCCAGTCGGTGGGCAAGCCACCCCGCTGGATGGGTAAGTCACCCCAGTGGGTGAGCCAGCCACTCCACTGGGTGGGCAATCTACCCCACTGGGAGGGCCAGCCACCCCACTGAATGGTCAAGCAACCCCACACAATGGGCAAGCAACTACACTTTGTGGGCCAGCATCCCCTCTGGGTGGGCCAGCCAGCCTACTTGGTGGGCAAGCCACCCCACTGGGTGGGCAAGCCACCCTTCTGGGTGGATAAGCCACCCCACAGGATGCGCAAGCAACCCCAGTAGGTGGGCAAGCCACCCCACTGGGTGGGCAAGCCACCCCACTGGATGGTAAAGTCAACCCACTGGATGGGTATGTCACTCCAGTGGGTGAACCAGCCACTCCACTGGATGGGCAAGCTATTCCACCGGGAGGGCCAGCCACCCCACTGGGTGGGCAAGCCACTCCACTGGGTGGGCAAGCCACCCCAATGGGTGGGCAAGTCACCACACTGGGTGGGCCAGCCACCCCACTGGGTGGGCAAGCCACTCCACTGAGTGGGTAATCAACCCCACTGGGTGGGCCACGCACCCCACCGGGTGGACAAGCCACACCACTGAGTGGGCATTCAACCCCACTGCGTGGGCCAAGCACCCCACTGGGTGGGCAAGCCACCCTACTGGGTGGGCAAGCCACCCCACTGTATGTGCAAGCCAGCCCACTGGGTGGGCAAGCCTTCCCACTGGGTGGGCCAGCCACACCACTGGATAAGCCAGCAACCCCACTGGGTGGGCAAGCAACCCCACTATATGGTCAAGCAACTCCACTGGGTGGGCAAGCCACGCCACTGGGTGGGTAAGCCACCCCACTGAGTGGGCAAGCCACCCCACTGGATGGGCAAGCACCCCACTGGGTTAGCAAGCCACACCACTGAGTGGGCCATCAACTCCACTTGGTGGGCCAAGCACCCCACTGGGTGGGCAAGCCACCCTACTGGGTGGGCAAGCCACCCCACTGTATGTGCAAGCCAGCCCACTGGGTGGGCAAGCCACTCCACTGGGTGGGCAAGCCACCCCACTGGGTGGGCAAACCGCCCCACTGGGTGGACAAGTCACCCTACTGGATGCACAAGCAACCCCAGTGGGTGGGCAAGCCACCCCACTGGGTGGGCAAGCCACTCCACTGGATGGGCAAGCATCCCCACTGGGTGGGCAAGCAACCCTACTGTGGGGGCCAAGCATCCCACTGGATGGGCCAGCCACCCTACTGGATGGGCAAGCAACCCCACTAGGTGGGTAAGCCACCCCACTGGGAAGGCCAGCTACCCCACTTGGTGGGCACGCCACCCCACTGGGTGGGCAAGCCACCCCACTGGATGGGCAAGCAACTCCACTGGGTGAGCCAGCTACCCCACTGGATGGGCAAGCAACCCCACTGGGAAGGCCAGCTACCCCACTTGGTGGGCACGCCACCCCACTGGGTGGGCAAGCCACCCCACTGGAAAGGCAAACAACCCCACTGGGTGAACAAGCAACCCAACACAATGGGCAAGCAACTACACTCTGGGGGCCAGCAACCCCTCTGGGTGGGCCAGCCACCCTACTGGGTGGGCAAGCCTCCCCACTCGGTGGGCCAGGTACCACACTGGGTGGGCAAATCACCCCACTGGGTTGGCAAGCCACCCCACTGGGTTGACCAGCCCCCCGACTGGGTGGACCAGCCACCCCATGGGTGCGCTAGCCACCCCACTGGGTGGGCCAGCCACTCCACTGAGTGGGCAATCAGCCCCACTGGGTGGGCCACGCACCCCACCGGGTGGACAAGCCACCCCACTGGGAGGGCCAGCCACCCCACTGGATAGGCAAGCAATCCCACTCGGTGGGCAAGCCACCCCACTGGGAGGAAAAGTCACCCCGCTGGATGGGCAAGCCACCCCACTGGATAGGCAAGCAACCCCACTGGGTGGGCAAGCCACCCCACTGGGTGGGCAAGTCACCCCACTGGATGGGCAAGCCACCCCACTGGATGGGCAAGCAACCCCACTGGGTGGGTCAGTTATCCCACTGGGTGGGCAAGCCACCCCACTGGGTGGGCAAGCCACCCCACTGGATAGGCTAGCAACCCCACTGGGTGGGCAAGCAACCCCACACAATGGGCAAGCAACTACACTTTGTGGGCCAGCATCCCCTCTGGGTGGGCCAGCCAGCCTACTTGGTGGGCAAGCCACTCCACTGGGTGGGCAAGCCACCCTTCTGGGTGGACAAGCCACCCCGCTTGGTGAGCAAGCCACCCCACAAGATGCGCAAGCAACTCCACTGGGTGGAAAAGTCACCCCACTGGGTGGGCAGGCCACCCCACTGGAATGGAAAGTCACCGCACTGGGTGGGCAAGCCACCCCACTGGATGATAAAGTCCACCCACTGGATGGGTATGTCACTCCAGTGGGTGAGCCAGCCACTCCACTGGGTGGGCAAGCTATTCCACCGGGAGTGCCAGACACCCCACTGGGTGGGCAAGCCACTCCACTGGGTGGGCAAGCCACCCCAATGGGTGGGCAAGTCACCACACTGGGTGGGCCAGCCACCCCACTGGGTGGGCAAGCCACTCCACTGAGTGGGTAATCAACCCCACTGGGTGGGCCACGCACCCCACCGGGTGGACAAGCCACCCCACTTGGAGGACCAGCCACCCCACTGGATAGGCAAGCAATCCCACTCGGTGGGCAAGCCACCCCACTGGGAGGGCAAGTCACCCCGCTGGATGGGCAAGCAACCCCACTGGATGGGCAAGCAACCCCACTGGGTGGGCCAGTCACACCATTGGTTGGGAGAGCCACTCCACTGAGGGGGCAATCAACCCCACTGGTTGGGCCAAGCACCCCACTGGGTGGCAAGCCACTCCACTGGGTGGAACAGCTATCCCACTGGGTGGGCAAGTCACCCCACTGGGTGGGCAGGCCACCCCACTGGAAGGGAAAGTCACCGCACTGGGTGGGCAAGCCACCCCATTGGATGGGCAAGCAACCCCAGTGGGTGGGCAAGCAACTCCACTCGGTGGGCAAGCTACCCCACCAGGAAGGCCAGCCACCCCACTGGGTGGGCAAGCCACCCAACTGGGAAGGCCAGCCACCCCACTGGGTGGGCAAGCCACCCTACTGGTTGGCCAAGAAACCCCACTGGGTTGGCCACGCACCCCACTGGGTGGATAAGCAAGCCCACTGGGAGGGCCAGCCACCCCACTGGGTTGGCAAGCCACTCCACTCGGTGGGCAAGCAACCCTACTGGGTGGGCAAGCCACTGCACTTGTTGGAAAAGCCACCCCACTGGGTTGGCAAGCCACCCCACTGTGTGGGCAAGTCACCCCGCCGGATGGGCAAGCAACTTCAATGGATGGGCAAGCCACCCCACTGGGTGAGCACGTCATCCTCCTGGGTGGGCAAGCCACCCCACTGGAAGGGAAAGCCACCGCACTAGATGGGCAAGCCACTCCGATGGATGGGCAAGCAACTCCACACGGAGGGCCAGTGGGTCCAATGAGTGGGCCAGGCAACCCACTGGGAGGGCCAGCAACCCCACTGGGTGGGCCAGCCACCCCACTGGGTTGGCAAGCCACACCACTGGGTGGGCAAGCAACCCTACTGGGTGGGCAAGCCACTGCACTGGTTGGAAAAGCCAACCCACTGGGTGGGCAAGCCACCCCACTGTGTGGGCAAGTCACCCCGCCGGATGGGCAAGCCACTTCAATGGTTGGGCAATCAACCCCACTGGGTGAGCACGTCATCCTCCTGGGTGGGCAAGCCACCCCACTGGAAGGGAAAGCCACCGCACAAGATGGGCAAGCCACTCCGATGGGTGGGCAAGCAACTCCACAGGGAGGGCCAGTGGGTCCAATGAGTGGGCCAGGCACCCCACTCGGAGGGCCAGCCACCCCACTGGGTGGGCCAGTCTCACGACTGGGTGGGCCAGCCACCCTACTGGGTGCGCCAGCCACCCCACTGGGTGGGCCAGCCACCCCACTGGGTGGGCAAGCAACCCTACTGGGTGGGCAAGCCACCGCACAGGGTGGACAAGCCACCCCATTGGGTGGACAAGCCACCCCACTGGGTGAGCAAGCCACCCCACTGGGTGAGCAAGTCACCCCGCCGGATGGGCAAGCAACCCCACTGGGTGGGCAAGCAACCCCACTGGGTGGGCAAGCCACTCCACTCGGCGGGCAAGCAACCCTACTGGGTGGGCAAGCCACCGCACTGGGTGGCCAAGCCACCCCACTGGGTGGACAAGCCACCCCACTGGGTGGGCAAGCCACCCCACTGGGTGAGCAAGTCACCCCGCCGGATGGGCAAGCAACCCCACTGGGTGGGCAAGCAACCCCACTGGGTGGGCAAGCAACACCACTGGGTGGGCCAGCTATCCCACTGGGTGGGCCAGCCACACTACTGGGTGGGCAAGCCTCCCCACTGGGTGGGCCAGGCACCCCACTGGGAGGGCAAGCTATCTCACTGGGTGGGCAAATCACCCCACTGGGTGAGCAAGCCACCCCACTGGGTTGACCAGCCCGCCGACTGGATGGGCATGCCACCCCACTGGGTGGGCCGGCCACCCCACTGGGTGCGCCAGCCATTCCACTGGGTGGGCCAGCCACCCCACTGGGTGCACCAGCCACCCCACTGGGTTGGCCAGCCATCCCACTGGGTGGGCCACGCACCCCACTGGGTGGATAAACCACCCCACTGGGAGGGCCAGCCCCCCCACTGGGTGGGCAAGCAACTCCACTCGGTGGGCAAGCAACCCTACTAGGTGGGCAAGTCACTGCACTGGTTGGAAAAGCTACCCCACTGGGTGGGCAAGCCACCCCACTGGGTGGGCAAGTCACCCCGCCGGATGGGCAAGCCACTTCAATGGATGGGCAAGCCACCCCACTGGGTGAGCACGTCATCCCACTGGGTGGGCAAGCCACCCCACTGGAAGGGAAAGCCACCGCACTAGATGGGCAAGCCACTCCGATGGGTGGGCAAGCAATTCCACAGGGAGGGCCAGTGGGTCCAATGGGTGGGCCAGGCAACTCACTGGGAGGGCCAGCCACCCCACTGGGTGGGCCAGTAACACGACTGGGTGGGCCAGCCACCCTACTGGGTGAGCCAGCCACCCCACTGGGTGGGTCTGCCAGCCCACTGGGTGCGCCAGCCACCCCACTGGGTGGGCCAGCCACCCCACTGGGTGGGCTAGCCACCCCACTGGGAGGGCACGCCACCCCACTGAAAGGGCAATCAACCCCACTGGGTGGGCCACGAAACCCACTGGGTGGATTAGCCACCCCACTGGGAGGGCCAGCCACCCCACTGGGTGGGCAAGCCTCTCCACTCGGTGGGCAAGCAACCCTGCTGGGTGGGCAAGCCACCGCACTGGGTGGACAAGCCACCCCACTGGGTGGACAAGCCACCCCACTGGGTGGGCTAGCCACCCCACTGGGTGGGCAAGCCAGCCACCCCACTGGGTGGGCAAGCCAGCCACCCCACTGGGTGGGCCAGCTTTCTCACAGGGTGGGCCAGCCACCCGAGTGGATGGGCCAGCTACCCCACTGGGTGGGGAAGATACCCCACTGTGTGGGCCACGCACCCCACTGGGTGGGTAAGCCATTCCACTGGGTGGGCAAGTCACCCCACTTGGTGGGCAAGCCACCCAACTGGGTGGGCCAGGCAACCCTCTGGTTAGGCAAGCCTTCCCACTGGGTGAGCAAGCCTCCCAACTGGGTTGGCAAGCCACCCCACTGGGTGGGCAAGCACCCCACTGGGTGGGCAAGTCACCCCACTGGGTGGGCAAGCCACTTCAATGGATGGGCAAGCCACCCCACTGGGTGAGCAAGTCATACCACTGGGTGGGCAAGCCACTCCACTGGGTGGACAAGCCATTCCACTGGGTGGGAAAGCCACCCCACTGGGTGGACTAGCCACCCCACTGGGAGGCCAATCCACCCCACTTGGTGGGCAAGCCACCCCACTGGGTGGGCAAGCCACCCCACTGTGTGGGCAAGCCTACCCACTGAGTGGGCCAGCCACCCCAATGGGTGTGCAAGCCACTCCACTGAGTGGGCAAGCAACCCTACTGGGTGGGCAAGCCACCCCACTGGGTGGACTAGCCACCCCGCTGGGTGAACAAGCCACGCCACTGGGTGTACAAGCCTCCCCACTAGGTGGGCAAGCCACCCCACTGGGTGGGCAAGCCACCCCACTGTGTGGGTAAGTCACCCCCGTGGGTGAGCCAGCCACCCCAATGGGTGTGCAAGCCACTCCACTGAGTGGGCAAGCAACCCTACTGGGTGGGCAAGCCACCCCACTGGGTGGACTAGCCACCCCACTGGGTGAACAAGCCACGCCACTGGGTGTACAAGCCTCCCCACTAGGTGGGCAAGCCACCCCACTGGGTGGGCAAGCCACCCCACTGTGTGGGCAAGCCTACCTACTGAGTAGGCCAGCCACCCCAATGGGTGTGCAAGCCACTCCACTGAGTGGGCAAGCAACCCTACTGGGTGGGCAAGCCACCCCACTGGGTGGACTAGCCACCCCACTGGGTGAACAAGCCACGCCACTGGGTGTACAAGCCTCCCCACTAGGTGGGCAAGCCACTCCATTGGGTGGGCAAGCCACTCCACTGGGTGGGCAAGCAACCCTACTGGGTGGGCAAGCCACCCCACTGGNTGTTTCTTATCATTCTCTTTCACATTGTTGCGCTAGTGCGCTGTTCCCACATCATCGGTGTCGTTAAAGCATAAGTTGTTAATAGTTGACATGATACCGGTTGAGATAAAATATTTTAAACCCAATCAATATTTCTTCTTCTAAGATATCATGAGATCATCCAAAATAAGAGCAAAATATATCAAACTTTATAAAATTATTTAGCGCTTTCTACGGTAAAGCTGATGAATTTATAATATTTCTCATTTAGATTAATTAGGCATGAGACGAAATTGTCATGCTATCGGTCGTGTTGGTTGTGACAGTCATGTCAAACTCATTGCACCCCTGAAAGTGTGTCACTTTCGAATTATTACAGTTTTATTATTACAGGAAGAAAATGGAGTAACAGAATTTCTTCATCTAATCCTTGTTCAACGTTGTTTTTAACGGATTGAAACGCCGAAGGGTTGACAAATGATGGATTTTTCATCGTCAAGAATAGGTAGTGTCTTTAGAAAAGCTTCGTTTGCCTATTTGAAATGCGTTTTACTAATAGGCTGGAACAGGAATAATTGATTGAATTTCCACCAATATAGTTGTCTAATTTTCATCAAATTAGCTCAATTTCACCGTAATTCTTTTTCATTTTGTAACTTCGATATTTGTTTACCATAAATCTAAAGTTATTTTTTCATTTCACTATGTTAATTAAAACCTAAACAACATATTTGTATGCAATGGTTTTCCTACATTTGTTCTAAGTAACAGTTGGTTTAACATAACTGTTGTAATAAAATTAACAAAAAGGTGTAGTATAATTAATTTCTTTCGGTGTGATATTGCTCACGTTTTTGTATCTCTTTTTCCCAAAAATATATAGAACGTGCATTATTTCTATTTTATGTCAGGAAATGATCCAGATGAAATAATTATCTTTTATCTTTGATGATTATTATTTTATTTTTATTATTGTTGTTATTATTATTCATATTATAGCATTTAAGATGTCACAGCGAAATTCAAAGATTATGATAAAAAGTTCAACTTAATAATTGTTTTTAATTATATCAATATTGCTACTGCTGCATTGGAGCTAAATTTCTCATAGAAGAGAGTTATTATCAAATTTAAAACGTAGAGTAATTAAGATGCCACCCCTTGCTTCGTTTAGGAAACCAGCATAAAAAAAATCACACAAAAGAAAGAGAACAACCTCCTCATTGACGGAAGTAAAACAGACGTCGTGACGGTTAGCAACAACAACAGTAAAACAAAACAACGATCGGTTAATTAATAAAACAATGGTCACGTTAAAGCGTTGCAACTAATCCCACCGGCAATGAGAGAGGGAAAATGGAACGGCTTCACCCAGTCCCGCCTTTTGTCACACTAAATTGAGACAAAAGTTAGCCCTGCATTGGAAAACTGTGGCACAACAACTTGCCCGCGTTCGAGAAAAACACGATTGGAGACAAGCGAAAACATGCACTCGGTGAATGAGGGTGGATGGATGGATGGGGTTCCGTTCGTTTACAGCAGCAACATCATCATCAGTCTGAATTGTTATGAAATAAAACAACTGTTAATTAATTTCATTAAAGTTTGTTTTTCATTCCCGTCTGCCACCTGGTGGCGCTTCCACGCTTTTGCGCCAAGAACTGAGTGCCAAGATGGTACTAAATATGGTTCGACGCGCGAGACAGATTGTTTTCTTCGGGGTGCCCGGCCGAGAGTATTGTGATTTTGCCCGAACCGTATAACTTTGAACACCTACAACAAAGTGTTGGAACCGCTTGGCAGTGTTTGGTGCTGGAGTTTCGCAAAACCGAAACGAAGAAAACAAAAATGGCGCAGAGAAAATTAAGTGAAGCGAATAAAGGGCACACACCAGTCTTCGACCTTCTCACAAGGAGCCCTGAGTCCTTGTAAATGGATAGATGAATCAGATAAGGCAACATTAAAATGGTTTAGAAAAAAGACACTTTATTAATATTAAATTTATTATTTCACCGAATGGAGATCGTTGTTGATCGGGTACGAACAACTGAGCCGAACGGTACTGCCAACAAAACCAGGCAGGTTAATACAAAAAAACGATGCAAAAATAGTGTGTGTCTGTGTGTTTTTCGCCCTAAAAGCATCCATCTGCTAAGGTACGCTGCTACTGCCAGTGGGCACCTGGTCTGAACAGGTTTTCCACAAACACAAATTTGCTACTGCAGTTTGCTTGTTTTCCCACCACCACATTACAACACACTGGCAAACAAGCTGCAAACTTCTGGTAGCCAGATGATTTTGTTGATGAAAATTGTTAATCAATCCACCGAAAGTATTTTGATGCTTCGAGGAATCATTTTTTCGATTTAATTAATACTTTGCCAGCCTGGAGGGGCTGTTGTTGGGTTATCATAAAGCTATACTTTAGAGTTCAGCCTTACTAACAACGTATGTTTGATAAATTTGTTTGATAACTTAACATCTTGTGGATATCTTAAACTGTTGGTACAAAGTCTTGTTATCAGTAAACTAACGCTTAGTTTGTTCATGTCTTCCATAACCGAATTCTTAAACTAAGTTTGACCCAGTAGCGTGATAGTCAATCCTTGCTAATAGATTGGATTGGATTTTTCGTAACGAGCCTGGTGGTTCTGGGTTTCTCTAGAAACATGCGAAAGAATTATTACAGAATTACTTGAAAACAAGAGCAACATGTAAACCTATTCAACGGAAAAATAATGAACAATGTCACATGTCAGATGAAAGGTGGATTAAAAGGTAATAAGCCAATAAGAGGACTTTTAAACTTTTGCCACAGAATTGCAGCGAGATGTTCGGTTAAGAGCTCTGGTGTATGTGATTCAAGGTACTGGTGTGTGAGAATGGTGTTAAAAATGAATTAATTCGCTGGAAGTAGTTTGAAAGTTGAGAAATCAAACGTACAAGGCATCTTATTCCGTGGCTTTACGGATGATATCGATATGGCGAAAATGGCTCTAGTTGAGATTTCAAAAACT
The DNA here is from genome assembly GCA_018908115.1 of Anopheles rivulorum. NCBI lineage: Eukaryota > Metazoa > Arthropoda > Insecta > Diptera > Culicidae > Anopheles > Anopheles rivulorum. The sequence continues at coordinate 14,099,455 of CM032179.1, forward strand.
GAATAGAGAATCAATGAGACGAAATACTTGTCTCCGAAGATTTGCACTTGGATTTGCAGATTTTCTTGGATTAGCGCATGAGCTGAGATATTTGGTGAAAGATGCACATTCTAAAGGTGGTGAATTCCTTATAGATATGAAGATTTGTAGATGTGTTGCAGCTATCGCACTACGAGCTATATCTAAAAGCTGATCGTCATGATTAAACTAATGTCAGTATAATCTCTTGAAGAAGGAAGAATTCGATGTACAATGAATTACCGAGAAATAGACGAAAACCAAGTACTTGCTACTAACTTATTAGACCTATTCTTTATTATTAGACCTTGGTGATCTTGTCCTCCAAGGTCGCTAGCAATATCGTTCAATGTCAGGCACCTCTGTCAATCAATCGTATATTTTACTCTAACCGAAATCAAACCCCGATTTTAATTTGTATGCTAACTACTTCTGTTAGTATTGAGGATATTAAATATTCTGTGGCGAAAGTTATAAAATTTTAAACTAAGATATAACATTTTTAACAACAACTTAATAGTTTATTGCACAACTAAAATTAATTGAAGCGGTTATTACATGTACCGGAATTAAAAAAGGCCATTTATGTGCTTCTCGAAATCTGTACGCCTCCCCACACCTTCGCAACGGTGGTATGATCGACCAGACCTTGAAACTTTGTACCAGCAAACGCTTTTTTTTGGGCTGCAAACATTACACGAATGCGATTATTAAACTGAACATCCGGACAACTCATTTTCTTGCTCTTGGTTAACATTTTTACGACACTAATCCCTTCTTCATCCTTCAGCTCACCTTTATTTCCACCCAGTGCAATCCCAATCTGCATCGTACCGCAACAAACAAAATGAGTTCATTTTGTCCAAACCGGTCATAAAACAAATCGCCCCCAAAACGCATCCTTCCCGCGTGTAAGTGAGCGATTGGTCGGTGGTTTTGTTTTCCTTCTACAACATCCGCACCAATTTGTATTTCATCGCGCTGTTTGTTCCCTCTATCAACTTCCTCTATTCCTACCCTCTATGGGAGGGGGACGTGGGGGGGGGGGGGCAAACCGTTGTACCATTTCCCTCCCCGTTTTGTTGGACGTTGTTGCATTTGTACAGTTTTATGAGCGACGGAAGAGCATTTTGCAAATACAAAATGTTCTGCTCGCGCAATAAACATTGTTGTGGTTGACTTCCGACAAACGCCACGCCGTTTTTCACTGCGCAACGTGAAGGAGTGGTGGTGGGGTGATGGAAAAAGGGGGAATGGGAAGGAGGGATTTTGGTAAAAGAGTTTACAATTTTGCAGGCGGAAAAACATTCTCACGACGCGGTGCATTCATTGCATTACGGTCAGGTTCGTGATTTTAGTGTGCCTTGCTGCCGACTGGACTCCCCGGACTCTCCGGACACTAGAATCGTATTGCAAATCGTCTCGTGGTGCTAATTTCGTTCGTGGTGCTCGTTTTTTTTTTTAGCTTCTCATTCTCAGTCAATATGCTTGTACGGTAGATTTATTTCTCCTGCGGGTTCCCTTTTTCCTCTTCTAACATATAAAAAAAAAACACACCCAAGTGGAGTACGATGAAAACCGGGAAGAAAGCCCGTACCCAAAGAAACACGAACGAAACAAAGTCGCAGGGCAAGAAGATAAAAAAAAAAAACAGTAAAAACTGGGCAAGATTCAGCAAAACGAAATGAATTCAATTTAATCTTCGTGACATTTCAATTTACCGACCGATTTACCGATGCCTTCCTGCTGTTGCTTACGTTCCACCATTCGCTTGGTGCATTGGTTGCATTGCGCTGCAGCCTTCCTTAATGGTTCCCTCTTCCCACTTCCATTCATGCCAACGTTTCCCTGCCGTCGTTCGTCTGTCTTTTGCCGCGGATCATTTGTTACGTCCATCATCACCTTTTGTCAATGGGGTGCGCAAAATTGTTGCCGGTTCAGCATGCTCCGGCCATCACACCGGCCGCAAACAAGCCTCGCCTCGCACGGAGAGAAATAACTAATTTTAATTAAATTATTTTACCGTTTTCTACGCTTGCCTAAGGTTCTGGTGTTCTGGTTGTTCTGGTTGTCTCTTTCGGCATTCGCTTATGCCGGGGAGTTGTGTCCACCAGGCGAGATGCAACGTCACACGAAAATGCAACGTTCGCCAACGACGAGTACGCCGTGTGTTTCGTGAATCATTGATCCATCCATTTTACAACGTCGGACAAAAATGAGGTCGACGATGAATGCGAACCGCGGTGTGAAGCAGTATCATTAGCTAAAAGTTTTCCACCCCTAATCAACGCCCCATTCAATACGCTGTCGCATCGGAAAGCATCATCCACTGCCCGGCGACACAAAAGCGCCACAGAAACAACACGGTCCAATCGGTGGAGGTGAAGATGCGGAATTGGGAAGGTGGCGAGAAGGACAGGGGGGAGAAAAGAGAGAGAAGGTAATCCATCCTTGGCCGGGTGGCTTTGAACATCACCTTGCTTCGTTTTGTTTTTTTTTTTGTTCAAGTTTTGTTTTTAGTCTTCTGCTGAAGAGAACTTTCCATCCAGCTCTAAAATCATTCGGCGGTAATCTAAACGATCTTATGATGCAGCTCACACTACGAAACCAAACGTTTCGTTTCGCATTTTCGCGAAACAACCAGATTGCAGTGTTGTTTTTTTCTTTCACGCCGTACCGGTGGCAAGATTTCTGTCACCGATTTCGAGATCTTTTGAAGCAGTAGTCGCTTTTTCGCCGATTCAGCTTTATCCAGCGGGCTTGCTTAGTTGCGAGCGTTAGCAAAAAGGGATTTGCAAAAGTTAATGTTTTTTTTTACAACGAAGCATCTTTCTGAAATTTCATTTAGTAATGAGCGGCAGGTACAAGAGTGGTGTTTGAAAGTTTAAAAGTGAGCTTTATTTTTATTATGGCATGGCTTGAATTGCAATGCTTTGAATATCTTGAATTTCTTTGATAATTTAGTGTTACTTGTTTGTATGTTTTGTTTCGTTTCTTCACTAATATGTTGCATTTTACTCTTCTTTTTTATTGTTGTTATGTGTCTGTTTTATTTTTTGTATTTTCTGCTTCATTTATGTTATTACCATTGCTTGTTATTACTTATTGGTTTCTTATGATTTTTCAGACACTTGCATCATTTTCTTATTCATCTTAGTTTTAGGTGTGATGTGTTAGCTATCATCCAATTTCCCTTTTAATAATTAAATGCCTGTTTGCTAAAATATCTTTATCCTTTTTTGTGTTGAAAATTGCCTTGCAGAAATATCCAAGTAGTATATTTCAATTTATTGTTTGCTTATTTAATTTTTTTTTTATTTTTGTTAGAATGGTCTGGCCGTATTAGACTAATTTTACCACGTAGCAGGCTAGTCAGACCATGCTACGGGGGGACGGTCCGGATGGGATTTGAACCCGGTCCGGTCGTGTTAGGAACTAGCGCCGTTGTCAAATACACCACAAGGCCGCCCCAAATTGTTTGCTTATGTTGCATATTTAACAGGCGTTAAATAGTTACAAGTAATTCTTGATATGATTGTTTTTTTTGTCTGAGTGCTATAACTCAGACGAATAAATAATATATATTTTCTACAAAAAAATATATTATTTAATGTTTGCTTCTATTCAATGTGCGCTAAGGCTCCTATAGAATATCGTCGTCAGGTAAAATTTACCAAAATTTATATTTGGTATGAAATTTTAAATATTTTCTCACTGAGAATTTTAAATAATATGTCAAATTAGTGTTGAGTTTCTATAAAAACATAATTGTTTTATTATGTTTAATTTTCCAAATGGGAAACGGTGGGCAAAAACTTCAAAATCAAACATAAGTTTCAAATGAAAACATACGTTAATTTATTACAATGGACATTCAACGATGGAGTGTTCTACGATTTAAGCATGTTTCTTAACATACCATATAAACAAGCATTCCACCATGATTTTGAGTATTCGTCCTACATTCGGTCGAAATATTCCATTGCACATTGGTGTAAGCCTATAAGTTTTAAATTTAGTGCATTTTGAAGAAAGTTAATAACCAATTTAATATAGTATTTATTATAAATATTTGACAATACGACGCTGAGCCGTCATAATCAATAATAAATAAATAAAACTATCATAAACATTTACCCAGTTGTTTTCTGTGCATACGAGATGTAAAATGCACTATCACTAACTTTTTCGATCATATTTGGCTTTAAGAAAATATTTTGATTTTATCTCCATAAACTAATCGATTTATTAATTAAATACAAGATTTCCCATCGGTTCTCTATTCATTTATTTCATCGCTATTTTACCGTCTACAAGAGTTAAAAAAACCTTTCTTACACTCAGTGCCATCACTCGTACGATAACTTTGTTTCTTACTGAAAATAATTAGTGCCCTACACCGTGCGACTGTTGCTTACTGGCTGCCAGAAAGTACAAATTTGACCATTTTAACAGCTCGTTACCACACATTACATACTACTTAGGACGAACCGAATCCTCCGATCCTAACGATCCGCCACGCACCCCACGAACCGGATCATCGCTATTGTGGGAAAGTTTTTTCCACCCTTCTTTGCTCACCATTTAATCTCCATCCCAGCGGATCGAGCTCAACAGGGTACAGCACAGCTTTACACCGAGAGTAAATTAGCGTCTCCATTGGGCGCACGAAGGCGGAGAATTCCCGATTGCAAAACGAACGCTTTTGCCCGACCGACGAAACGGCACACCGCAGCAGCTGCACAGCGAATAATCCGCCAGTTTTGCTCGACAGTAATTAGACGTGTTAACGGGGATAAACCATTCAATTGCAATTGCGCTTATGCGGACACTTTGCTCCTTTTTTTTGTTTGCCCATGTTTGCCTGTCAAGGATTTGCCATGTTTTGTAGATCTTCCCTTCTCTGAGGTTTTTCCATCCATCCTCTCCAGAGTTTTCGCTGCAGTACTATTTTCGTTCTTCTCCGGTTTTATTTCAGCACATCGCTTTAGCGTTTATATAGTTGTCCATCAACTCATTCAGGAAATGGTTTACCATCGCCACAATCCTCACCATCAACATTATCATCTGCATGAGCGTCATCAGCGTAAAAGCTTCTTCCCGTATTGTTGCTACGCGTGGGAGAAAAAGGTAAGAATTAACAAACAAAAAATGGTGCCCCAACCGAAAGGAACGAGTTGGACGCGGAACGGGCTAATGGAAATTCCGCTGCAGCAACACTGCAGGAACACAACTGCAACTATTCCCACCAAACAATGGGTGGGTTTGCGGTTGTGCTTGTGGATTGCTTTGTGTTTCATCACCTTAACGAAAATCGTATTAAAATGTACCGCAGACCATTGCTATTGAGAAAAGGAGTGAAATGGTTTTGCTAAAAACAATTCTAAATCTATTAAGAGAATTCTTATACCAAAGTTGCAAAAATATATAAGGAAACAAAATTTAGAATGATTTCGATTGATTAAGTATTTGTACGTATCAATTGATTAGTAGTATTTGTAAAAATAGTTTTCCATCTAAACACATTTTCTTAGATTTTAGAATAAGACACTAATCTTATTATTGTATCTTTATTTTTGTTATCTATTGCAAATTTCAATGTATTTACCAACGTCACATGGTTATTAGTAGTCGATTCTATGGTGGCAATGATCTCAGCAGCTGCAAAACATTCCATGTTGTTAAAAAAAGCAATAAAAGCTTGAATGTATAAAAGTAAATCGTTTTGTGAGGTTTTGTTCGTTGAAAGGAGTAGTGCACAGGCTACTACACAATTCTTTTTGTTTTATTTCGCTTTTATCTCGCTACAATCACTTCACACGTATGCTATGCCCACGCCAGAAATATAATAATCGCTTCCTTCCATCATCCCAATCGATCGTTCATCTACTAGCCCTCCTGCCCGAACACTCGTTCGTATCTCTGCCGTCGTCCCGATCGCTCGTTCGTGCTAGCTTATTATGGCGCGTTTACACGTAGTGACAAGTCGTTATGGCCACGGGCGCTACAATAGTTTATTGAAGCTTTTATTTGTTCGTTATGCGAAACACTTGCGATAAAAAAAAGTAACCATAATAAGGAAATGTACTGTATGTTACGGCTTAGGAGCTAATGCCGACCAACGTATCGTATGTGTACCTTTTTACCAAACAGTGATAAATCAGTCAAAATGTATGCTGCTTTATATCTAGATTGAAATTTATTGAAAGAAATTTATTAGATCTTCGTAATCGCCCAAAATCTCAAATGTAAGTAATACTTAATCAAACGATTCATTTTTATAAAACAAAATCATTAAGCGGTACCTTTTCATACGACCTTTTTATCCACAGTGTCTAACAAATATTAAAGTCCTCAATTTTTTTCATAGAATAAAAAGCAATTAATTATAAATTATTTAATTATACAGTCTGTGAAAAATTATTTGTATACAAGTTTAAAAAATATATAATCAAACAGATTTATTTTATAGAATAAAATTGTTCTGATGCTGTAAAAAAATCAAAATTAAAAACAAAATTAAAAAAGAAGAAAAATAAAGTAAAAAAAACAGCAAGTAAGAACAACAGTTACAACAGCACAGAGAAAGGAACTTTAAGAACTGAAATATTTAGATTTTGTTTATTCTTTTTCTTGCTTAAATAAGAAGATACATCAGAGAAAAACAAGAAAAAAAAGATCATGAAGAAAATTTACCTCTGACTCCTGAGGAATAGGCTTTTATGTCCTTCTTCTGCTAATATTTCTAATTAATAATAATTATCTATAGAAATGCATGTGAATAATAATATCAAAAAGTGAACATTGAAGAGATTTGAAATCAAGCTAACTAATTGAAAACGAGTTTTCACACTCATTTTTTCATATTTTTTTAAAGAGGATCCTATTTTTATCCCATTACATCTGTGCGATAAGTTCAACCTTTACTTCTTTATCCCAGTTTGCTCCACAAGCAACATACGTTTTTATTCCCGGCCGGGAATTAAATTTCGTGCGTAGCTCATGCTGAAGAATTAATTAATGTGCCCAAGTACTGTCGTACCTACATTAACTCGCCAAAAAGCATCACCAACAGCAACACTTTACGGCACTAGTTTCCTCCATCCTACAGACAGGCACAAAAAAAAGGAGACCCAACAGGCACCCACGGATGCAACTCCACACTTGGTGGTGTTGGTGGAATATTTGAAAGCCTTTCGTTCGTTTTTTTTTTTTTTTGGTGTCATTCGTTCGTTCCTTACGTTCGGAGTGAAGCTTTCGGTCGGCATGCTTTATTTTAACCACTGCGAGCGCCCTGCACAAGCATAACGCTTTGGCGACCGAATGTTTGCTCTTTGCGTTCATTTCTTTTCTCACTTCTTGTTTGCTGGTTCTTGCTTTGCCGGTGCATGTTAATGAGTGTGTACGTGATGGAAGGCGTTCTGGAATGTAAAGCAAGCATCTTCAAATTTTCGTGCTCTGGTTAAGCTGTGAGTACTGGTTTTTTTTTTGCTATGTTTGCCTTGTGTTGGTAATGGTTAGTTTGACATCCTGCGGAAAGATCGTTTCAGCAGGCGCTTGAGCGGTTTGTCAGGGGAGTTGACATTTTTATGAATTTATTGTACCGCACGGAGCTGCTACCTAGTGAGCACATGAAATTCCTTAAGCCGGACTAACTCTGGCCGAACGAGAAGACCAAATTTTATTTTACCTTGTTTTTGCTGTACTTTTTTTCCCGTGTTGCTGTTGCCGCGTTGGTGTGTCTCTACACTGACCTAAGAGAAGCCGTCAGTCAGCCGAAAAATCCACAGACGATTACATATTTTACTCGTTCTTTTCTTTCTGCTGCTACCTAGCTACACTTCGTTCATCTCCCCAAAAACACATGTATTGTTAACGGCCACAAACGACAGTGGGTAACAAAAAAATTAACTTACAAGACTTCCTTCCCAAAAACAAAACAAAAAACTAAACCCAACATAAATAGCTCAACTAAACTCAAGGAACATGGACGAGTAACAATCGAGGCGGTACAAACAAAACAAAACAAAAAACACTCTTTGCTGAACAGCAAAGTTGGACAGGATGTGGGAGTAATTTCTGGTTTTAGTGCGACGAATGATCTTGTTTTTATGTGCCGTTTTTTGTTTTTTGTTTGTGCCCCGGTGCCCACAGCATATTGTGTGTAAGCCTGCATAATTAGTGAAACGTGCTGGCGTGCAGATTCTTCTCTAGCGCGTCCGTTTGTGCCCGAACCGGCATGGTGGCGGTATAAATTTTGTCTCCTAGTGTGCGTCATCATGATGGACGACTGGCTTAAAGATAGTTGGTCTTAAAAATGTTTAATGGGTTAAAGAAGCGATTAGAATCTTATAGAATTTATGCCGGATGTTATAGATTACTTTACCAACTTTGTTTGCTAATTATTTTATTTGTTTATGTTTTTGATTACAAACGTCTATTACTTGTTTTTTATTTGTTTTATACAATGAAGACTTTCAACTTTCGAAAGCCTGCTTAAAATATATTTACTGATGAAATTGTAAGTATTTCTACAAATAAAGTTTAATAATATAATAAACCCACATGGAAATATGAAGGTACAAAGTACTAGTTTAATTCTACCACAACCAAACAAAATAATAATTATTTCATTTAACACTCTCTGATTAATACGGCCAGGCCGTTCTTTATGAATAAAAAAAAAAAAAAAAAAAATATTTGATTGTTGCTTGTTGCTTTTCCAATCGGAAATTTATGGGATACAACATTTGTCTATCTCAGTATCACTTATTCAATTTTTGCGCATATTTGTTGTTCGATCAACCAATAGTAGCTTATAAGTCTTTTAAAGATGATTGCATAAGATTGGCAAATTGGAACTTTCAATAAATAGGATACAGTTTTAGAAATATTCAAAGGACTTTTGTATTATTTAACATTAATGAATCATGTTGATTTTTGGCGATCATTTCACCTTCTTCAGTATAACATCATAGTCAGTGTAAAATTAAAATTCAAATGTATCCTTAGTAACTTATATGTTAAAGGTAAGATACTAAAATGGTTTTAGCAATGGTTTCTCTTAAATGTTTATGTTGAAATCTTCGATTCCTTCTTACTGTACAGTAATATACTTTTCTTTTCTTTACGGATTCGACAACCCTGAAGTTTATAGCAAGCGCGTTTAGCAAGAAGCGAATAGCGTATGTAAAATATAAAATTGTAGCTTACACAAAAACCAGTATTTAGAAAAAGAGAAGTATAGAAGTATAGAAATTAAAACTATTAACAAATACACTCATAGGATACTAGATCATGCGAACACTAAGAAAGACGAAGGGGAAAATTAGATGAAATACCAGAGCATGTAAAGTAGTAATGAACAGGATAAGTTACACGAATACATGCTTTAATAACAATTGACAAATAGAAGCAATTTGACAAATAAAAATAGAAACATGATAATAGAATAATCGATAATATAAAGAAATAAGTATATTTTATTGTGTAATAAATAAATGCTTTTCTTCTTTGCCGTTCTGTCTGCTCGTGCAGACAGAAGAACAGTTTTAAAGTTTATTTGTAATTTCTTGCACCGGTTTCCATCAATCAATCGTGTTCCTGGGGGCTTCTTTTAATAACAAGTAATTGTCGTAACTGTCGTAGCTCATGGATACCGGTGGAATGAATTAACATACTTTCGCATCATTGCCTGACCACCCGAAAGGGATCCTTTGTCGCCCGATCACTGGCACTGGCGATCCCTGTGGCACCTTGTCCGGACGCACAGATTGCTACCATCCGTTGCTTTGCAATTCCGCTGATTGGCCACCAGCACCATCACCATGGGATGGTGGCACTCGTCACTAGTTGCCACAAGGTTGGTCTGTTCCCTGGGTTTATTCCCTAGCCTGCTACGTGGTCGAAAGGGTGAACGATAGCATGCGACATGCGTATGCACTCTGCTTAATCACTTGCCGCAGTCCGTTGGCCACACGAACACGCCAAAAATTACATAATATTCCATTCGCAAGGTGAATGTGCCGGAGGTTACGTTGCATTTTTTGCCCCCATCTTCTACAGACGATTCCTTCTTTTTTATTTGTGTACATTAAACAATTCTTTATAAATAATTTATTACATTACGCTGTACGAGTAAAGGGGTAAAATTCGTTTTCACTTGCTCACCAACGCAAGCATCTGTTGAATGTTTTTAATGTAATTTTGTATTGCTTTCGGTTTTACGTGTTTCTGTATGTTTTCTACATTTTTATTTAGCTATTTCCTCCGTATTTTACCTTCGCATAGCATCTGCATCTGTGACCAAACCAAACCTGATGTATCTCGCACCTCAGCCTTCTCGTACTCAATCGGGATCGAACTCGAAAACGGATCGTAATTGCCACCGATCGGATGACGTTGGTATAAAATTACACCGCCAAACCCAAATGCCCGGGGTCGGGTTGAATCACCGACACCAGAAAGGCTCCCATTTATGTTATGCGAAACATCGTTCGGGTGCTTACGGTGTCTCAGCATTGAAAAATGTCCACAGCATCGTGCCATCCAGGAAAGACTTAGCATAGCGGGTGAGCATAATGCGGCGACAACAACTTTCGAAAATGCCTCCGTTTGGCCATTGTTTTTTTTTTTGCTCGCTCCCTTCTACCTTCCATGCACCTTTATCGCCTGTCTGCCCCGGGAGCATTAAAACGATGCAATTCATATGACAACGTGCACAATGGTGCATCCCATTTGAGTCATCGCTTACAGCCCGGTGTTTCTCGTGGGATCTCGATTCGAGGGCAGGAATGTTCGCACCTGTAGCACCCCGAAAAAGAAAAGCTCACTTTGGCCGCTTTCTGCCCATCCCGCCACGGTATGTTCCCGCCGTGTTCGATTCAATGTAGCGGTGGTCGAGCGATTTTTTGTTCTCCAATTCCCCCAGTACCAGCTTCAGCTGTAATGAGTCACTGCAACGTTTGTGAGACCGCCAACAAACGGTACGCAGTGAAGGTGCAAAGGATCATCAAAAGAATGGAAGGAGAGATATAAAACGCACATGCAATTATAGTAATCAAACCGATGCACCTTCATTCCGGTACGATGGGTTTTATGGGGGCCGTTTCCCCCAAAGGCCTATAAATAAAGCATTTTTAATAGCATGTTTCGTGATCGAAACACTTTCGGGCTCATCGCTGCCCATATTAAAAGGTTGGGAAAACCGGGCGAAATTGTTTTCCAAGAAGCCATTCTACGGTGCGATGATGCATTTTGTGGTGCGTTTGTGCGAAATACAAACAAGAATGCTAGATTAAAATTTATGCACGCCGTAGAGTTGATTTTGCCGAATTCTGGATGAAACGATTGTAGTTTAGAATTTAGAGAAACTCTCCATAACTTTATTATCAGGAATTAATTATTTTTGGAACAAGAATCTTCCAGCTCCGGTTCCTGTTCGAAAAACGGATTCTTTATTCGGAGTTGTCATTATATCAACCGTAATATAGTAGAACTTTTATTTACAGAAGGAAACAAAAGAGTTTTTTTTGTAAAGAAATCGAAGCTTCAATCGATTGTTTCACGGGAGATTATTTGAATGAAACTGTCAGCCTTAAAGTCAATCTTTTTTGTTATAAATATTTTTGATCCAAGCAAAAGGCTCTCTGCTTACGAATTCCTCCTTGGTAGTGCGTGAGTAAGATATTCAAATCATTTATTATAGTAATTGATTTTCTCTTACGGATCTATCTCCGCATAATTGAGAGCAATGAACTAAGTATGATCTCCTTAAACAAATAATATCTTCAAATTTCTAAAATCTGTTTCCTTTGCGGTTCTTCTTGCTAACATGACTAATTCCTTAACAATCTTTTTTGGAATCTTGGTGCTTAGCTGCAGTTCTCTGCTCAAAGCTTTATACAATCTCAGCTTATTTCATCTCCAAAGTATTGCAGATCGATTAGTGATGAGCATATCGTCAGTACTGCCAGGGATTGTAAGAGATCTCTTCATTTCTAACTAAGGTAAGAGAGATGCGTAGTGGTGGATCTTTCGTTATTTATATGGATGAAAACCAGCAGAGCGAAACAGCCAAATTAAATACTTAAGAATTATTTCACGATTAGTTGACAAGTTTCTTAACAATAAAGGTCAAATGATTTAGCCTCTACCTTACTCAAAACTCTATTTTGATGGTTATTTTGGGTTGATACATCGTTTGCATCGACGCTCATAGCAACTGTACCCGTTGGGCAGATGAACTCAGATCTCCGAAGTTACAGTCTAAAGCTGCCGGAAACTAGAAATAAATGCGAGTAGCTTACAGGAATACCGTAACTAAAAGTAGCACAAGTGTAGGTCAAAGAAACTGAACAGCGTAATATATGTGTAGATGTCTCATGTCACCCTGTGCTGCAATGTATATTGCAGAATTCACAAGATGAGCAAAATGTGGAAGATCATACAAAGATTCAAACATTGAAGATTGTAGTTGATCATTTTTGTAGACATACGCTTCCCTTGCTTTGGAAGGTCTTAAAGAACCTAGTTGGTGCATGTCACAGCGGTGTTCTGAATCATTGTGAAACAGTCTGTTTTATTCTTCTTGGAGCGCATAAGACAGGTGCTTTAGAGCATAATTGTGATGAAATAAGAACAATTTCATCAGAGAAATTAAGCAAGCATTTGAAGAAGTAAGTTCCAAACTGTACATTGGTCATAACTGTCTGTGCAGCATCAATAAATTTTGAAAAGTATCTCAAAGAAATAATTATGTACTATTTCCCAAAATCTAATTCATTTACCCAAAACCAAGCGAATTTACGAAACCATTGAAATACGAAACAATTTCTCTACTCTTGCTTCTTTCACAAGAATGGATTTTTTAAAGTCATGATCGTGATTGAAATTCAATTACGAATGATTTCTCTGTGTCCTTAAGAATTTTGTAACCACAAATTCCTTCTTTAAGCATGAACAAACATGAACAAAAATTATACCAACAAGCAACGAAGCGTTTGAGCATGGTACAATAAATTCCATGTAGCTTACAAGAGTTAGCAACGAGCAACCCAAACCCCAAACTAAACCGTACAAACGAACAAGCACTCTTTTATGGCGCTATTCATCCTTCCGGTGTAAGAAAAACGGTCCAGATTTCCTGTACCCGTTACTCACGATTTTCTTGCGCGATCGTTCATGTTTCGGGCCGGTTCCCGTACCGAACGCTCCTCATTCGCTTCTATCCTATCTTATTTCCATCCCTCGCGGCTTGTTTCCAGATGTTGTGCACCACGGTGTGTAATGCAACGACGAGCTAGAAAATCGTGCCGTGCTGCAAAAACCGGCCCGGTTTGCGCGGTTGCATAACGAAAGCATTGGCGAATGGATGACCTTTTGCTATTTGCGGTTTAGGCCGCGGCACCGATGACGACGCCCTGCACCGGTTTGCAACGGGCGGGTGCGATAAGCCGATCTAAATCGTGTAGTTACCTCCTCGTCGTCGTCGGCTGTGCCCACCCTATCATCATCACCTCGAGCCGTTGCATTGAGGACGGTGCGCGGATGCAGGCAAGCAGCATTAGCATATTTATGAATTTCTCCACGAAACAAGAACTATTCCAAAAGGCAGACCCTTATACCACGAGAGGCCCTACGTTCTTGAGAAGAAGATCGGTGTTGGAGGCTACCAGAGACTAGAGAAAGGGCGAAAAAAAGGGCATTAGTCAAGTCACCTCTGCCTGGGCACCTCCGAAACCGCAGTCCGTGTTGCATTTGCGGTTTGCAACGGCCAGCAACAACCGTTCGGGGCTGGAACGGCCGATTGACGGCGTGCACGAAAACCCAAAAGCTAATCAAATTCATGCATCCGTTATGATGAATAGTTGAGGTTCGGCACACCGGCCTGCCCGGCTATCTTCCGGTCGGGCAATTTCGCACGCCGCAGGACCTCATCTAGCACGGTGCCGCACGCAAACCGCAAAAGCTGCAAAGTAAAATGAATATTTGATCGAAATCGAACCAACCCCGAATGGTGGTGGCCAGTGCATGATGGCACCAGATGTGGAATCTGTGTGTGTGCATCGGGATGCAGCGGATGCATCGTATCCGGATGTGCACACCCGGCGCCAACACCGGATTTAGAATTGAATCAAGGGCGCTAGCGGACGGTGGCCGGTTTTTGTGCCGCAGCAAAATTGATTTCCATCAATCCGTGGACCGTGGATCAACCAGGCAGCTTCAAGCAGTCGATGATAACGATGCGTTTCTCTGGCTTCTGTTTTTCGGGGTGGAATTTTTCGGGAAATATAGCGAAGTGCACTTAATTTTGTGGATTGTTTGTGGTGGTTTTGGTTGTTCGGAAAAAAACTTTTTTCATTAAAACACTGGACAGATCCCGTGCCAACCGAGCTGTGGAAGATGAACGGGTTTTGTTGTGGATGTAGACGGTTGCGATTTTAGATTTTTGGTGGTACGGTTCTCGGTCTGGAAAGCTGCAGATACTTCGTAACGTTGTTCATATTGTGGTTGAAGAGCAATCGGAATGCACCATTAGTCATCGTTTTGCGATAAGGCGAGAAATTATTGCACCTATTTTATAGATGCATGATGTATGCTAGTATGTGACTGGAGAAAATGTAAGCTTTGAAATGAAAATTTACAGTATATTTTGGTATGCTGTATTATGTACACATTTTTTTTTAAATTTCATGTAAAAATTTATATGTAATAAATCATAATTAAATTTGGAAATTATATCAGATAACTTTATTTTCAACTTATCTATTTTACTAGTATGACGAACAAGATATCTTAACCTTTTGAATATTCGTTTCAGGGAGCGTTCATCCTTTCCCGGATAAATTCGTTACGCTAGTAAATTATCTTATAAATTTTAAGATAACTTTCACTTTTCCCACTTCATTTTCAAACCAGAATAAATGGAGAAATTTATTCAATGTTTTAATTATATGCACATCATTCTGTCTCCTACCGTCGATCGGATCGGACGCATGTTTTGCACGCTCCGCTCAAGCAATTACAAGGCCGAAAGGTCAGCGACTGCCTGTATCGAGGCGTTATCATCGGCAATTATTAGAAGTATTAGTGCTAGTGAAAATAGTGCGTACGAGTGTAGCGTACAGTACGAGTGTTGTGTGCGATACGAGTGTAGCGTACACTAGTGTGTACGAGTGCACCTGCTCAGTACCGCGTCAAACACCGTGCTATCCCTTTCCTCTGTTGTGCGTCCGTTAGTGTCTCGCTTACTCGTGGGTAAGTCGAAAAGTAACCTTTGTCTATATTCCCTTTTTTTTTTTTTTTTATATATTATTTCTGTTAGTTCAGGAATAATTGTTTAAAAAAGAAAAGAACCTCTTTCGTTCTCTTTGGCCAGTTTGGCCAGGATGGAAGTCGAAATGACTTCCACCGATGACGGCTTCACCACTGTGGGCCAAAAAAAACGGAAGTCGTCCGTCCATGAGGATGGTACGACAACTAAGAAATCCAGTCCGGCTGGTATCCTGACGTCCCCTGATGGTGGGCAGAGGCACCGCAGTTACCCTTCCACGTATCGTGGAGAATTTCGGGTGTTCCTGATGCCCGGAAAAAAGCAATTGGACTTGCTAGCAATAGCAGCTTCATTGCACAAAAAGTACCCGGCTGTGACGGACGTATTTCGCGTCCGCACAAATAGAATTCGGGTCGTCGTAAACGACCGACAGCAGGCGAATGCCATTGCAGCCGACCCTGCCTATACGGAAAACTACCGGGTGTATATTCCCGGTAGTATGGTTGAAGTATCGGGTGTGGTGGAGGATCTCGACATTCCCGCTGAGGACCTCCTAAGATACGGAATGGGTGGTTTTGTAACCTACTCCACGCCCGCGGTAAGAGTTACAGCGGTCAAACCCCTGTACACCTCATCCATCGTGGATGGCAAAAAGGTTTACAGGGAGACCAGCTCGAAACGGATTACCTTTGAGGGAACCGTACTGCCGGGTTTTGTCGTGTACGAGGGACTTCGCGTCCCGATTGCACGACCCTTTGTCTCCAGGGTGCCCACTTGCGAGAATTGTAGCCAGATTGGCCACGCAAAAGAATTCTGCAGCAACAGGACCAAATGTGTTAAGTGCCAGGGTCCGCATTTGTCCTCGGACTGCACCGCAGCGCCATTCAAATGCGCTCAGTGCAAAAAGCACTGGCACGAACTGAAATCGTGCCCGGTGTACAAGAGGACGCAAGCAGAGCTTAAAAAAGCTCAATATCAACTTGCGCAAAGGTCCTACGCTGAGGTTCTTATGGGCGGACCATCAAGCGAAAACGCCTACAGTCTTCTGGCCGGAGAGCACGCCCTCCCCAGTTCAGAGACAGTGCGCCCAACGATCTCGGAGGTGGTGGTGAGAGTGAAGAGGACGGTGAGTCGACGTCGCAGGAGAGCCCCAAAGAAGGCTACACCTTCTAAGGAGAAAAAATCCTCTTCGTCAAAAGAGAAGAAAATATCTCCTCCCCAGGCACCCCCTCGTCCGGCAAGTGCCCCCCGTCGCCTGTCCCATAAAAAAATCCAGCAAGACGAGGCTCTCCCCTCCCGCCCTATCCCTTCCCCAGCATCCAACTCCCGGCCCAAGCTACAACAAAGGCTTAGGGCCCGTCGTCAGGCCCTACAGGAACCGATCTGCTTGTCCAGCTTGATCGATTCCCTGATTTCAGCACTCGGAATACCCGAGCCGCTGAAAAGCATAATTGCAATGGCACGACCTTTTATACAAGGCTCCATAAAGCAATGGCTTGGGCAATGGCCTGCTCTGAGTACGTTAGTACGATTGGACAACTAATTTTCCAATGGCTAACATACTTCAATGGAATTGTAGAAGCTTTCTTGGCAAAATTGATCTATTTAATGCGCTGACTAGCAAACACAAAACAGACGTGTTTGCCGTCTCTGAAACTTGGCTTACCCCAGACAAAAATGTAACCTTCCACGGATATAATATAATCCGTCAAGATCGAATAACTTCAGGTAGGGATAGTCGTGGTGGCGGGGTGCTGATTGGTGTTCGTAAGAACATACAATTCTCCCGAATACCGTTCCCCCCGCTCCACGTTATTGAGTGTGTCGCAATTCAGGTAAAGCTAGGCGATCTTGACTTATCATTTGCATCTGTTTATATCCCCCCGGAAGCCGAGATTGAAATAGAGAAGATCACAAGGGATCTTGACAATATAGCAACGGCTGTAACAACGCCCTTTTTTATCCTAGGAGATTTTAACTCTCATGGACACGACTGGGGATGCACCAAAGACGATTCACGTGCTCCAGTCATCAGGGATTTCTGCGACAAACATAGTTTGACAATTTTAAACTCCGGTGAAACTA